>JAKOGH010000198.1:0-277303 GCA_024811115.1 Terana coerulea
GCAGGTTCACAGTGAGCGCCGGAGAGTTCATGCACCAGAAGGTCGCATACCGAAGAGGAGTACAGATCCCCTCTTCCTTGGCTCGCGGTGATCTTGGTATGTATGAAGATCGTGTGGAGCTCAAATTCGAGGATACAACGCTCCAGAAGAAGTTCATAATCGCTCGCTCGCTTCGTGCAGTCATCAGCAGTCGAGCCGACTACGAGGCGCTCCGTCCAAAGACGCCTTACGTTCCCCGGGGGGCGGACGTCTAGGGACCCCGAGCTCACTGTGGTGCCTGGGAGTCCGCCTCCAGCTTCGAACGCAATCGAATTTGTCGTCACATTGGAACAGGCTCGCATTCCTAATCGACTGGTTGGCATCCTCTCCAGCGGAGGCTCACTCTCTAGGACGCAGAGGCAGTTTCAGGACTCTTTTCTTCCGCCGGTTCTCGAGGACGCCACGTACGGCCGATTCTTCAAGGCACTCTTATGGGCGGAAGAACACCGTAGCGAGTGAGTCTTATATTTCTCCTGATGACGATTTGGCACTGAAACGAAAGTACGTAGCCAAGATCTGCAAATATATGATATCCATCGACGACGCTAAAGCGTCGTAACAACCTTCACTAGTGAGTAAAGTTCCTTTCTGCTGGTTATACCCATGTCATCTATGCTCACGCACATCACAGCTTGAAGGTACCCGGTTTGGCTGAAAAACGGCCAAGCGTTCTCGTTGGTATGTACGTCTGGTACTTCTTGTGATATTCACGCTGATCGTTTAGTTTCCTAGGCGATCGGATCTATGTCCAACCTGTCGGCGCAGATATGGAGAAAGGAAAGTGGTTCGAAGGCTGCGTGCACGTCGTGCGAAATGAGGAGGTTGGGATGAAGTTCGGCCATGGGTTCAGAGCGCAGGCGTCGCCATCGCAGCTGTACCGTGTGCGCTTCAAGCTCAATCGCATTCCCATGCGAAGGCAACACCAAGCATTGGACACCGCGTTCTCACCGGCTCGGCTGTTGTTCCCTTCTGTCGCCGACATCCCGAGCGACGAAATGCCGCCGGACGGCCGCGACCTTCCCTGCATGACAGCTTAATTGCGAATAATCCTGCGCAATGTCAGGCGGTATCTGCAATCGTGAACTCGCCACCGGGCTCACCACCATTTGTGCTTTTCGGACCGTAAGCTGCTGTCCTGTTGTTCTGTTCTGCGCTCAAACACTTTGTGACAGTTTCGGCACCGGCAAGACATCCACTGTCGTCGAGGCGACGCTGCAGGTCGTCGAGCGAGATCCCAACGCGAGAATTCTGGTGTGTGCCCCGAGCAACAGTGCCGCCGACCTGATCGCCGAGCGTCTCGCTATGCTGGGCCCCGACAAGTTATTCCGATTCTACGCGCCGTCCAGGTCCAGCAGTCAGGTGCCCGACACGCTGAAGGATTTCACCTGCAGGAACGACGAGGGGTATTTCTCGGCGCCGCCGATGGCGGACCTCATGCGCTTCCGCGTGATTGTCTCGACGTGCATTTCTGCGTCCTTCGCGCATAACATTGGCATGCCACGAGATCACTTCACCCACATCTTCGTGGACGAGGCTGGCCAGGCGACGGAGCCGGAGGTCATGATCGCGATTAAGACTATGGCTGGGAACTCGACGAATGTCATTCTCTCTGGCGATCCTAAGCAGCTTGGACCGATTATCCGCTCCGATATTGCGCGCGAGCTTGGCTTGGGAAAGAGCTACCTCGAGCGGATGATGGAGTCAGACTCCCACAACACGAACGACTGGCACGGTATAACGTGCGTTGTCGGCGAGCTATACGCGCACCTCGAAGACTAACATCGGCATGATAGTATTGTTCAACTCATATGGAACTTCCGCTCTCATCCTGCGATTCTGAATTTCCCGAACGAGAAATTCTACAACAACACCCTAGAGTCTCATGGAAACCCCGCTATCATCAACTCGTACATCGGCTCGCCCATCCTTGCGAATCCCGATTTCCCCGTCGTCTTTCATGCACTCTCGGGCGAGGACGCCCGTGAAGCATCGTCGCCATCGTTCTTCAATGTGCTTGAGGCCTTGCAAGTCAAAGCTTACGTCGAGCAGTTGCAGGCCGATACTGGTGCGTGACTGGCCGTAACATCTGATAACAACCCATCTGACCTCGCGTGTAGCCGACCGAGATATTGGTGTGATATCGCCGTACCATGCCCAATGCCTGCGCATTCGCTCGGTCCTGAAAGATGTGGCCGACGAGGTCAAAGTCGGCAGCGTAGAGGAGTTCCAAGGCCAGGTGAGTTAATTTATTCTGTTATTGTGTAGCATGATCATAACGCCGTTGTAGGAACGTCGCGTGATTATTATCTCTACTGTGCGCAGCAGCCAGGAGTTTGTCGACTACGACTTGAACTACACGCTCGGTTTCTTGGCCAATCCCCGTCGGTTGAACGGTACGCTGTTCGCCGTTACCTGCGAATCTTTCTTCCTTACTTCTCTCGCAGTTGCTGTCACGCGAGCACAGGCCTTGCTCATAATCGTCGGTGACCCAAACGTCCTGTCCCTGGACCCGCTCTGGCGGGCTTTCCTCAACTACATCTACAACAACCGTGGATGGAAGGGAGATGCCCCAACTTGGGACACTACCGTACCTGTTGACGAGGCAGGCGGGTATGACGTACAGAGCAGGGAAGCGGCACTTCGGGACATGAACGAGTTCACTCGTCGGATGGAGCCCTTGACATCGCAAGGTTTGTCTAGCGAGGACGATGAGCAAGAGGAGAACGCTGACCACCCGTGGCGCGAAGTCGATTGAGTTGCCAATTTTTGATGTCTTTTCACCGTTGTATCTTGTAATATGTGTACAGTGAATATATAGGACCAGTTTTCTTGGAATTGAAGTCAATGAGGGCTGCCTCGTACATGTCCTCGACCGTCCGATCCAGATGTACTCCACTCGTTCCAGTTGCCCTGCGCGCACCCGCGGCGACCACGTTCTGGACCATCTCAAGCCCGCCGACTGCCAGCAGGTACCACGGATTCTATTTTAGTGCCGTGACGGTAATGAGGAAGAGAATCTACGGGAATGCGAGGAGCAGGCATGCAGTCCGAGTGATCCACAACTTGAAGCCGGCAGGTAAACCGCAGATGCCGGGCCGGGCTGATGGAAGCCACTTCCCCTTTTGGCAGCTCTTCCGGCTTCAGTTTTACGAAGGTTTTGGCGCCAGCGTTCTTTCCTCCTGCACCTGTCCTGCACCTTTCCTTGCATTTCCCAGCTGCAGGCCTAGTCCCTTCGTTCACATCCCTGCCGCCTGTCTATGTCGAGGTGTTTAGAAAGTGTGGCAAACATTTTTGATTGCTATTGAGGCGACCGCATTTTCGGTCTGAAATGTAGGACACGCCGTGGGCGGAGTAGGCAAGTACGCATGTCTCGCTCGGATTGCACGCCTCTCCAGCTGCATCCTAATCACTTTGTTTCACAGGGCGTTGTACTTTGTGGGGCTATTGTCTTCGTTGTTAGTGCAAACGGTAGAATAATATTGGTCGAATGCACATCTTCAAGTTGGTTCCTTACGAGTGCGAGAAATACGAAGCATCCGTTGTCAAAATCGTGTATCGCTATCATACGGCTTCGGATGCAAAATGTCTTTCGGTCAACAATGGGCTCGTCTCACGGAAAGGCCACATTGAAATAATGGGCGGTACGAAGAGGGTTGTCGTTGTCGAGTTGGCCAACGCGCGATAATTCATAGAATGTCCTGGTGAGTCTTATCTACTCCATGATATGAGCCAAACATAATCAAGGGCCAGACTCCCGATTTTCAGGTACACACATGCGCATACCATGTCAAGAAAATAACTGCAAATAGCAACCGCCGAACGTCGATGCGCAGCGAGCAGGAGCTCGAATGTTATCCAATATTTCCAATACGTCAACTCTTCTCATAGATGGTCGATATCAGCATGAGCTTGGGGTCATTCGCCGTCGGTAAGTTTCACCTTGCCGTGAGTTACTTTCGGGAACGAGGCTCATCAGTCTTCTTCGTAGACATTTTTGAGTGGATCGCGACTCATGTATGATCAAAGAGGATGGCCCCTTTGGCATGCTCTCTTCGCGTTTTGTTGCATAGTCCAATCACCTCCTAATATATTAACACCACAGCATTGTGGATAGCGCTCGCTCCTCCACTCTTTATCTACCTCGCGGCTCTTCGCCTTGAGAACTTTCGGAACTTTATTGCGTCTACCGAGGGTTCAGTCCTTCCCGATATCGTGGTTTGTGCCAGGCACTTACCTCGCTTGTAGAAAGTATGCGGAAGATCGGTTGTTGTCGTGTCTTGGCAAGTGTGTTGCCCATGGCCGTAAGGTTCGCCTCGCGGCCGCTAGCAAGCGAACAGTGGCCTCGAGGAGGTGATTTCTGTGGATCCTAGGTGGATATGGAGGATGGATGTCGAGTTGTTTGGGGAAAGCGCCTTGCGTTAGCAACACTATATACAGGTGAGCCGAGGTGCTTTCTTCGTCCCTTCCCGAGCTGAACGTTCACCTGCCGTTCTATCTGGGTGCCCGACATGCCCATTCTCGTATGCCAAAACCTGCTCGCGACAGGCTCCTGTCTTGACCCATCCTGCTCCGACGACCACAACGCTTACGTCTGCGTACCCTGTGGCGCCGTCTGTCGAGGTGAACGCGTCAAGAATGCTCACCTTAACGGAGCTCGCCACCGAAAGCGAGCTTCGGGACGCAACCAAGTCATGCGATGTCCCTCTCTGCAAAGTTCTGATCTCTGGTGTCAACTGCTGGGAGTCTCACGTTAACGGGAAACGACACAGCTCCTGTGGCGGCCGTTCTTGGTGTCTCTTCCAACATCGAGCCTGAAGAAGGCGGCGGACAAGTCGTTGGTCATGTATATTGCTCTGTATGTGAGATATATGTGCACGAGGACGCTTGGGATAAACACCCCAGAGGCCGGCTCCACCAGCTGAAGCTACGATTCGGTGCAATTCGCAGCGCGTTTGAAGAAGCGGCAAAGGACAAGCACGGAGTGACTGTGTCATTCTTGGACGGCGTGGACTTCGGCGTTCTGGATGTTGCACGTACACACCTCTCCACTAATCTTGTACTCGATATCCGGTCGACGGTCCCCTATTCGAACATCGTGTTGCTTGAGGCCAAGCTGTCCCCGATGGCATCTCGGCGGACAGATGCATACGTAGCCCTGCTCCTACAAGCATGAGCAATATTCTTACCGTCAAAACTTTTGTGCAGCTTTACAATTCGTTCACATGCGATAGGCAGGAGGTTACCGTATGGCCAGGCTGCCCAGGTCACGGTTACGTTCGCCCATCAACACTTCGGTATCTACCACGACCGCATCGAGCTGATATTCGAAGACACATCGCTGCGACAGAGGTTCATGATCGCTCGTCAAGTGCGCGCTGTAGTTGCCAGCCCTGAGTACGAAGCTCTGCAGCCGAAAGCCCCCTTTGTTCCGAGAAAGCGAACCTCCAGAGACCGCGAGATGGACATCGTTCCAGGCGATCCGCCTCAGCACTCGGCGCTATTCGTTACGTCGTAGATCTTCCGCATGCGCCGATACCGGGTTATCTCTCAAAGATACTGTCTACTGGCGGGTCATTAGCAAACACTATAAGCTACTTCCGCAACTCCATTTTGCCACGAATTTTGGATGACGGGACATATGGGCGGCGCTTCAAAGCCTTGCTGTGGGCTGAGGAGTATCGCAGCGAGTACGTTTTTATGTAGGGTACCAAGCTTACTAAGTCTGATCACACCCTTCTAGGCAAGATCTGCAAGTTTACGATATTCCCAACGCCGCTCTGAACAGGCACAACACGTTCTACTAGTGCGTAAGACGTTTTCATGCAATACCTCTGGAAGCTAAGCGACGAGCAGCTTGGAAGTGCCTGGTCTCGCTGAGAAGCGCCCAAGTGTGCTTGTAGGTGAGTCCCACAACGTTGACACGCCAGCGATGCCAGGATTGCTCAATATGTCGCAGGTGATAACATCCTCGTTCAACCCCTCGGTACCTTGGACCCAGGCAAATGGTTTGAGGGATGCGTCCATGTCGTGCGGAAGGAAGAAGTGGGCATGAAGTTCAACCGGGCGTTTCCGATGCACACACCGTCGCAGAAGTACCGCGTCCGGTTCAAGCTCAATCGCTACCCGTTGCGCAGACAACACCAAGCCCTCGACACTGCCTTCTCCCCCGCGCGCTTGCTGTTCCCGACTTCCCAGCATATCCTCGCGCGCCGGCCTCGAGGAAACCCAGGCTCCGGGCTGACAATACACAACCGTTTGATTGCAGGTAACCCCGCCCAGCTGCAGGCAGTCTCCTCAATTCTACGGTTGCCTTCGGGGTCCCCGCCTTTCGCTCTCTTCGGACCGTAAGCACTTAACCTAACGGGGTCAAATCATCGACTGACATTCTTGTATAGGCCTGGTACGGGTAAGACGGTCACCATCGTCGAGGCCATTCGACAGCTTCTAGACAACAACCCCGACGCAAGGATCTTCGCATGTGCTCCAAGCAATAGTGCCGCGGATATCATTGCCGAGCGGCTTACCATGTTGAGCACGACGGAGCTGTTCCGATTCTACGCACCATCCCGTTTCAAGGATCAAATCCCGGACGCATTATCCAAGTATACATGCACGACCCTTTCGGGGCACTTCACCGTCCCACCTATGGCGACCCTCAAGCGCTTTCGCGTTATCGTCTCGACGTGCGTGTCGGCGTCCTTTGCTCATGGCGTTGGTATGCCCCGAGGCCACTTCACGCATATATTTGTCGATGAGGCGGGACAGGCGACCGAGCCTGAGGTCATGATTGCTATCAAGACCATGGCCGACAACGACACCAATGTGGTGCTGTCTGGGGACCCGAAGCAGCTGGGGCCGATCATACGGTCTGCTGTCGCACGAGACTTGGGTTTGGAGAAGAGCTATCTCGAACGTCTCATGGACTCGGGCACGTATGATGCTGAGAGCGGGCACGGAATAACGTGAGCTTGATGCCCAACAGCACACAGACTGGTGCACTAACAACACGTAATATTCCAGGACTGTCCAGCTCATTCAGAATTTCCGCTCTCATTCCAGCATTCTCAACTTCCCGAACGAGCGCTTCTACAGAAGCACCCTTCGTGCACACGGCGACCCCAGCGTCATCGACTCATACATCGGGTCTCCGATTCTGGCGAACAAGAGGTTCCCAATCATCTTCCATGCGATATCGGGCGAGGACGCGCGTGAGGCGTCGTCTCCGTCGTTCTTCAACGTCCTGGAGGCGCTGCAAGTCAAAGCCTACATCCAGCAGCTGCGTTCTGACCGTCGGGTCCACGTCGGTGCGTGGTCTGCCAGTCTCAGGAATGCTTCGTACGATGATTGACGGTACTTGTACTTAGCTGATAAGGACATCGGCGTGATCACCCCGTACCACGCTCAATGCCTTCGAATTCGCTCGGCCCTTCGCAACGTCGCGGATGAAGTCAAAGTTGGAAGTGTGGAGGAGTTTCAAGGCCAAGTGAGCCACCACATGTGGAGGTATTTTTAGAGGGCTGACAATGTTATGATGTAGGAGCGCCGCGTGATAATTATCTCTACTGTCCGAAGCAGCCGGGAGTTTGTCAAGTACGACTTGAAGCATACCTTAGGTTTCGTCGCGAACCCTCGCCGATTGAATGGTGAGTCAGGGCGCCTTCTCGACCTGCACATAGTAATCTCATTGAATCTCATTGAACAACACTTTAGTCGCCGTCACCCGAGCTCAGGCTTTGCTTATCATTGTAGGCGACCCGAACGTCTTGTCCCTGGACCCGCTGTGGAGGTCTTTCCTCAACTACATCCACAAGCACGGAGGATGGAAGGGCGACGCACCGGCATGGGATACCACCGCCCCTGTCGATGAAGATGGTGGATACGATGTTGAGGCTCGGGATGCTGCAATGGAAGACATGAATGACTTCGCGCGCCGCATGGAGTCCCTCGCACTCAAGGGTGTAGCTGACGAGTCAGACGATAACGAGGAGGAAAACATCGATCGTCCTTGGCGAGAGGTCGAGTAGAAATGCTACATGATACCTTCCTTACTTCTTGCACCCTTACATCTTCCAATAACATTGTCCAATTTCTTGCAAGAAGAGTCAGCATCGGCTCGGGCGCAATCATGGCGGTAACTGTCAATACGGCTGTGTACCGAGAATGGTAAGCGCACGCTTGGTGGCGCATGCCGCCTGATCCGCCGTCGGTCACTCCAGTCTGCAGCAAACACATCCGTTCAACTTCGTCGCAGCGGGTGCGGAATAAACGAGAGTGATAGGGTGTGTGCTTATATATGCATGGCAGTATGTTGATGACTATGACTACAGTACGATGAGTGGTGGTATAATAGCAATGATGGATGCGACGAGCAGGACGAAGGACGAATCTCATGACAGGCCGCGCGGTCCTCGACTTCGCAAGCGTGCGGGAAGCCAACCTTTGCGCTGAGAGCTGCTGCTTCCGTTGATACCGGTAGACAGACCGACTTTGCGGATTTGAGCGAGCCTGTAAAAATCAGCGATCCTGCCGGTCGATGATTTTCGGGAACGAGCGTACCGGCTGAGGCCTCTCCAAGCGAACACGGCAGCGATGACTATTGGAGAAACCGGACATTACAGCGAAAGCATGCTCATTTTCTTCTATATGACTTCTCAACTGCAGCGCGCGGGGAGTTAGAACGGATCCCATGCAAGGTGGGTCGATGGTTACGTACGTTCATACCAAACAGGCCCGCAACGAGCGTTCCGACGCCGATGCCCATAGTAAGGATGGAGATCTAGCGAGAGCGGCGAAGGACAATTAGTCGTCAGTTCGTACTGCACATCCAGCAGAGGTACCTTCAGGTCCAACGCTAGTAAAGCATTTCTATTCGAATCTAATATTAACTCCACAATCTCTTGCGTAGATTGAACGTTACTCTGCAGAGCGGTGAGCGAGAAGCGTTGGGAATCGCGCCCGGTGGTCATACCTGAATATTTTCTGCCTCGTTCACGATTTCTTCCACCTGTTTTGCAAATGACTCCATAAGAACCTCCAGGTCTTCATGGTCGTTTAATAACCGAGGTCGGCCATTCTTCTTGTCGGTAAGATACATCGCGGCAAGATCCTCATCTATACAGATGATCAGGATGCGGAGACGGATGACCTTCACGCGTGCCTACCTTGCTCCAGAACCTCTTCCAGTGCTTCTTGTACCTGGAAAATGGTTTAGTCACCTTATTATGCTTAAATGCCATAATGATGGACAATCACCAATTTGGCACGGTTCTGGAAGCTGGCGAGTCTTCTGGAATAATGCAGCAGTCGCTTAAATTTGTCGCGGTCGATGTCGTCCTCCAGCTCGGCCAGGAGACCTCCGACGAGGTTACGTATGAACACCATTTCGGCTTCAAGCGCGCTGACAACAGAGAGAAGCACGGATTCCAGAGCCCTATTAGAAGGAACCACTGACACGCGTGAGAAGTGGAGTATATGCACAATTGAGTTACTCACCGGTGTTCGTACGGCACTCCAGACGACTTGAGTCTCAGGTTGTGCTGTATTTGAAAAAGTCAGGGTCATCTAATAAACTGGCGGCAGAAGACGCACCTCCAGATGGTAGAGAAACACGGAATGTAGCCGTGAGTCCGCGGAACCGTAGGTATCGAAGAGGAAGACAGCATCTGCCTTTACTAATGCCCGGATGTGTAACATGTTCAGCTGCAATGAGCCATAAGCTTCACAGTCATGTAAACGTGCGTCGAGCTAATACGCACGAGTATGGCCTCCTTCCTCACGAGAATGGTTGGTACGAGGTTCGGTATCCTGGAGTCAATCTTCCGTAGATCACGCGGCTGTTGGCTGACTGGTAAGGGGTAATCACTGCATGGAATGGCGTAGAACGGGACTTACGTTCAGACGGTGCTCGGCACATAGATCCGATTTCTTGAATTGTCCGGAGATAGTCTTCACAGAACCTGCGCGTCACAAGGTCAGCGAATGTCTTGTGTTATGTGTCGGTAAAATATCCCACCATTTGCATCCAGGATGGTGCCTGTGGGAGACCAAGCGTACATCAATTACGAGGTCAAACGCAACTGTGAGATGAGGGCGAAACTCACAGCGTAGCATAAGATCCGTCGGCTGCTGCCTGCCCTTCATGGCTTTCTCCAATATAGCCACTCTGGCTGCCTCCTCCTGGTTGTCCATCGGGCTATTGAACTGGTCGCCCTGCTTTGTGCCAAACTTTGGGATCCAGGACATGCTCCTCCGTCCTAATAGACCATTCTGACGAAGTAGCGGTTGAAATGAGATGACGTGTATCCTGGGGTGGCCTCGAGTCCCCTGCTGACTGCCCGCGTGAAAATATTTTGTGCCCGGCCTGCATGATGCCGATTGCAAAAGTATTCCCAGAGGTCGGAGTAGGCTTGTGTACTGCGTGCAAGGCGGTACCATTACATGATTTGTAGGCAACCTCCGACAGAACGAGACAAGCATACACGTTGCTCGTCAGTCAGAAGACGTCGTAGAGATGGATGGTGTACGAGGTGAAGCGGAAACCAGCAGCGGACCGTCACGCAGGATGTGCTGCACCTTAGCGCCCGGAGAATTCCACGTGGGCGGATCAATTTCCTTTCGTCCGGGGCATTTTTGATGGCAACTCCCTCCGTTCTTACTACAACCTTCAATCACACAGTGGCTCGCAACTCGAAAATTTATGCTGCTTTTCGGGGCAGTAAAGGATATTCTGTCAAGGCAAGCTCGGAGGTGGGGTTGACCAACCCCAGATATCCACCGATCAGAGGCCTCATCTCGGCGGATGTCACTGTACGGGTACTACCCTGCCTGCCTTGCGCCGGTGAGTAGTTTTGATAGGCTGAGAAGCGCGCCATGTGAAGTTTACTATGCAGTCAAGTCAGCGGCCTACCATCTTTCAAGATCCAGTGATTTTCTGCGGTAAATTAATATTATATCTGACGGCCGGCCTGACCATGTGACCCTTCCCCCGTTCTTCATTGATTTGCGGTCTCAATATGGAATCGTCTGGGGAAACGTGTTGTCCGTGATCCTTGTAACCCGTGCATCCGTATGCCTGCGCTCTAGGTCCTGCTACCCGACCTCGGCGAGCTATGATCAGACGCCGTTTGTCTCTCGGCTATAGCTTCGACGGCACTCTCCCATCCCTCCTACCGCACCTTCCTTTACCGCGCATTATGAACTACAGCAAGGCCTTTGAATGAGCCTGCGCCTTACTATGCCACCTCTTATCTGACTCCCATCACCATGGTGCATGAAACCCGTCGACTCCTGGAGGCAGCGACTGCCTTGCACGCCCTTCTGGTCGCCGCTGGCATCCCCCACGCTTTCCACGGCGACTTTGTGGTCGCTCTGCTAGCCAACGCACCAAACTGCAATGTGAGCTGGTCGTGAATTACATGTCTGCGCTCACGTTAATATTTTCGTAGGAAATATTCTGCATTGTCGAAGGCGGAAATTCACATCCCTTCCGTCGTGTTCGCCAAGCGGTTTCAACCAGCGAAGATATGTCGACCAGATCATCTCCTTGGACTAACCGGTATACAGTACTCTATCCGCCATGGTTCTCCTCTCATCGCCCGCAGGTTGCATGCCACGTATAGCCGCCTCATTCCCTCAGTCGACGTGGGTCATCTCCAGCATCTACGAAGTCGTCCGCTCATTCTAATTTACCACTGCTAGATTGAGATACTTCCGGCAGGCGAAGAGGGACCACGACGGCTTGACCAGACATCTGTGACGACACTTGCGGGAGTGCCCGTATTGACCTTTTCTGAGTTCATCAGAGCTAAATTGAAGGGCTGGGTAATGTGAGTGTCGCGTTATATCACATTTACGTGTAGTCACCTACACTCCCACAGCCGTCGGGCTGAGCATGACGCGGAAGACATCGTTTATGTGCTTACTCGGTACTGGAACAATATTGATATCAATCGCATTCCAGAGCAGGACATGGACGAGTTCGTCAGAAAACATCCAGCTGCGGCCACCGCATGGTCACAGCTCAAGAGAAAATATGGCATGTGAGTCCCTCGCACACTGTCCGCTAGTTCTGTGCTCAGCATATCATAGGACGTCGTAGCCCACTCCGCAGGCAACCAAAACACAAGGCGTACATCCGCTGCGCCATTATGGGAATAACAAACCAAAAAGGGCCTAGCTGACCCCCGCTCCTACGCTCATGCGCTACTAGCTACTCACTGTACACTATCGCAGTCTACCCCGGACTCTCTCGCCGCCATGTCAAGCGCTCTACGCAGCCCTCCTATTCACACATGATGCCTCGTATCGCGCCGATTTCTAGGGTAGCCCCTCTCATACCTGGGAATATAGGATTTTAGGGTGCAGGCAATCCAGTATGTTACGGCATATCGGACAAAGTTTCCGCGATTCTATACGCAGGGCAGACGCCGGGCGTCCGCCGCAGAGTCATGTCAGGCACGAGGTGCTGAGGGCTCCTTCTCGGAGCGTTCTGCAATTTACCGTATTCCTGGTGACGGTGCCAGTCCCGCCCGGATCACTCCTACTGCATGGCAAGGCTTAAGCATTTGCCTTCGCAGTCCAGGCTACGCTGCGCTGGCATTGGCTGTCGACGCCCTGGTCGCTGTCGACGTCGAGGCACAGCCCGAGTGCAACGGGTAAAGTCCGGAGGACGACGCAATGCCTCGTTATTTGAGTCGATAAGAGCCTCTGGGAGCCCGAGAACGTGTTCACGAACAGACACGCCCAGACGATCTGATAAGAGAGCGTTGAATCCAAAGTACTCCCCGGTTCTAGCCCCCGGAACCGGTTGGAAGTGACCAATGCTAGGCCGCGGCGCAGCTCGTTCAGTGGAGAGACGCTTGAGTCTCGAAGTGTCAGATCCCTCTTCTCAATGACTCGTAAGAAGGCACCGTGATTGGTACGTGCTCGCAGCTCACAGTAACACAATTCAACTATTGACACACGTAAACGTCAAATAGTACAAGCTCTATTATTCGCCTGCCACGCCGCTTGCCACCTAAACTACAATGTCCTTAGGGCGACAACTTCAATGCCTGAGAGTCATAGACTGGCAGCCCGCACGAGAAGTTCTCACACACGCGGACGTTCGGCTTTGCCCCAGGAAGATCGTCGTTCAGTAAGGCCCGCAAGGTGCCGTTGAACCCCGCAAGTTCCTGGGGCGGGTTCTTGGGATCCAGCCGGATCAGTACTCGATTCGGCACGAAGTGTTGTTCGATAGTGCGCAGGAATGCGCTGGTCTCCGGTAGCTCTTTCCCACCCGTAACGATAAACTGTCGATTGCGTCAGATGGAGGCAGCGAACCATGGAGCTGGGCGACATACCTGCTTGTATCCTCTCTGGGCCACCATTGCACCGCTGACCATTGTGGCCAGTGCGTGCGGGGCGTAGTTGAGGAGCTGTGAGTTCGCCCGGATGATGCTCTGGGCCTTCTCCTGATAGTCCGAATGGCGGTCTTCTGCAAGGTGAGACAGCCGGTTCAGATTGTAGAGAGTGACTGAGACTGCACTTGGCTCGGCACCGTCCTAATACTCGATCTCAGCAAATTTCCTCAGGTTATGAGTAAAGGCGCACCTGAGCGTCCTTCATCCGTACGAGAATAGTCGGATCTGGCGCAGAGGCGAAATAGCCACCACCTTCCTGATCATAGAATAGCTCATCCTGCTTCCCTTGCAGACGAACTGCCCATGTTGCGTACTCCTCCTTTCCACTCGCTTCATACAGGTCCAGAAGCCCTGGAATGCACATGGAATGAACGTCAGGGCCTTGAAAGAGCCTGTTTACAGACACACCTTGAATCAAGAACGCATAGTCATCAGCTTGTCCAGTAGGGCCAGGGCCCTCACGGTAGCTGCGTCTCAGCTCGCCTGTCTCGTCATCATATAAATTGTTCTTGATGAACGCCGCAGAGTCTTGAGCGGCCTTCAATGCGCTCTCGCGATGTCCATCAATAACTTCAGCGGCTTTGGCCAGGCCAGAAATCTGGATGAAACCATAGTCAGACAGTTCAAGCAGTTTGCAGAGTCGGCACGAACCATAAGTCCGTTCCAGCAAGTGAGGATCTTGTCGTCGAGATGCGGCCTTGGCCTGTGCGCATCCCTGTGTGCCTTGAGGCGGCCAAGACAGCTGTCTAGCGCCACTTGTACCTCTTCAGGACCCATGTTGAGTCTCTGTGCAGTCTCTTCCACGGAGAATGCAGTGTACAAGACGTTCTGTCCTTTCCCATCAGCACTGAATAAGATTGTAGCGCAAAACGCAGAAGACCAACCTGGCCCGTCAACTCCCCTTGTATGTCATGTTTGGGGTCACAGTTCCCGTCCCTCTTGACGCCGTAACGGAATTTAAACATATAACGCACATCAGTATCTTCTCCGAGGATTTCGTCCAGTTGTTGTTCCGTCCACACGTAGAATGCACCTTCTTTCTTGACGGCGCTGTCATTTCCGGGTAGGGAGTCGGCGTCTTCGGCACTATAGAAGCCACCCTCGGGACTGCGGAGGTCCCTTGACACGTATGCTACGATGTCCACGGCCATGGCCTCTAATGTCTTGCGGTCAGCGGATTCTGGAGGGAGCAACTGGGCCAATTCTACAGCTGATGTCAGAAGTTGGGCTTGATCGTATCTGGAAGTATATTGGTCAATGACCATCGGCAGGGAGTTACATGGTTAAGGACTAACAGCATTTTCTCAACTGCGGGATAAAATGAATGAGTACCTCTCCCACGAAAGCCCTTAGACACTCACAGTGAGGAACATGCCAATGATTATCGACAGAATATCTAGAAAACCCGCCTCCGACGACATCGCGAATGCCTCCGTTGTAAATTGCGACCATAGTCTCCACGGCCATATCCCGAGCTTGCTCAGCATATTCACGGAACTTGTCGCTATTCACGTTGAGCGCAGCCAGCCGTGCTAAGAAATGAATAGTTTGTGAGGGAGACGGGAACTTCGGCGCTCCTCCGAAGCCGCCGTGTTTGGCGTCAAACGTTTTTGCCAGACGTTTGTAGACTTCGACAGCGAGCTGAGGAATGTTGAGGTCTTCGGTGTGAGGAACAATCTAGAAACAATCAATACTATAACGTTGGCAGTAAAGACCTAACTTACGTCTGCCGAGTCTTTCAATTGTTCGATAATTTGTTTCCCGCTCTGCACACAGCGATCTCTGTCATCTTCCCACCTGGAAGCCTGCATAAGCTGAGCTCCACCACAGAGTATGAGAGGCATACAGTTCCGCTAGTTTGGCAAGAATGCTTCTGAATTGGCCTGGCGGAAAATAGGTCTGGAGCTTATTACACACTTGGAGCCTGTCGACGGCATGAAGCGACGTACCCCGGCAAAGAGTGGATGCAGGTCCGGTGTCAACCCTTGAAAGGTGTTAGGACAAGGTACTCAAACGTGGACCCCGTACTCACAAACAGACATGGGCCATCCACCACCACCAGATGTTGCTTGTAGGAACGTCATATATAGCCTGTCGACGTCGGGTCTTTCCTCTCTGTCAACCTAACCATGACCATTGGGTCCTAACTCACTACCTCAAAAATCAAATGTGAAGCCCGTACCTTGATGTTCACGTAAAGCTCGTTCATAACCTTAGCAGTGGTCTCATCCTCGAAGCTCTCATGAGCGAGCACATGGCACCCTAGACATGTGGGTTACAATAGTGAGCTCAACAGCAAAAACATAGGACGTACAGTGGCAGGCAGAGTAGCCAACAGAGAGAAAGATGGGTTTCTCCTCGCGCTTTGCTTTCTCAAAGGCTTCGGTACCCCATTCGTACCAGTCCACCTGTGCGATAACACTGAGTTGTGCCTAGTAGTAATTCCCCAGGGCAACAACATACCGGGTTCTCTGCATGCTGTAGCAAGTACGGGCTTTTGCTTTCGCAAGTCTATTCAAGTGGCGGCCTCCACTGTGAGACGAACTTGAGCTCATGTTGGGCCTGTTGAAAGATGTGCTGAGACTCGTGACGATCCGTTGAAAATTCGATAAACGGCGCAGCTGAGGGTGGTAATTTTCTCTCAAAAATGTTGCTCTGAGTAGAGTGCGCGAAAGAAACATGGCATTTTGCCCAAATCTCCTCTGCCTTGTCGCTCTTTCGCTCAGCAGTGACGGAAAGAGTGGAAACTACGTGGGGATCTAAGATGCACAATGCCATCACCCCGATCAAACATGATCTCATAAGACCTAACCCCAGCACAGCACACATAAGGTTAGGGCTAGCACACACGCTCAACAGTACGTGTCTTGTTGTACTAGTACGTGTCCGGATACGCGACTCTCCTGGTCCCTTCTACAGCTCCTATTCATACATACTCATATATCCTAGCAAGTAACTTGGAGACTCCACCTTTGCCATCTCCCGCCACCTGACGACGGAATCTAGCCAACATGTCGTTCATGGATGAAATCCGCAAGATACCACCAGTAACACGGACACTATGCGCGTCGTCTCTGGCGGTCTCTATCCCCAGCATGCTGCAATTAGTGTCTCCATACAAGCTTGTATTTGTGAAGGAGCTTGTGATACAAAAGTTCGAGGTGGGAGGCAAAATACACTCGGTCATGCATGGGCGCATACGAATAATGATGGGAATGTAGGTTTGGAGAGTGTTTACCAGTTTCTTCCTGGGAGGTGAGCAGCTTATACCAGATGGAAGACAGCTCAGAGACTAACGGTCATGCAGGTAGTGGACTGAGTTATCTATTCGACTTCATTATGCTCTAGTACGCCAGATTTCTTCCAACCCGAACGTACTCACTAACCAAGTACCGTAGTCGAAATTCAAATGAGCTTGAGTCGTCCGTAACCTACGTGGCGCGTTCGGCCGACTATGCATGGCAGCTGCTGATTGCTGCTGGAGCCATATTGGTACGCTTTGCATACAACCTCCGAGGCGGAAGACACACATCTGACATTCCGACAGGCGATGAACATCCCACTTGGCAGCTTCATACACTTCCGACCTCTGCTCGTTTGCCTCACCTATCTGTCTGCACAACTTGCGCCACCGGGATCCCAAACATCCCTGTTCGGGCTCATCACGCTGCCCGTCGTTTACTTCCCTTACGCCATGATTGGGATGGACTTCATCATGGCTGGCCCGAAAGCTGCTGCGGCAAGCGTCACGGGTGCGGTTGTCGGGCATCTGTGGTGGTGGGGAGTACACAGCACTCGAGCAATGCAGTCGTATGGGACAGCGCCCACTTGGATGAAGAACTTCATTGATGGCCAGGCTAGGCCGGGAGGCGGAAGGCCGCAGGGTTCGAGCAGCGGCATTCATGTGTTCCCGGCGAGAGAGAGGGAGCAGCCTGCTGCTACGGGGACTTCAACCGGATATAACTGGGGAAGTGGGCACAGATTGGGAAGTGAATGAGTTGTACCTCCGTTTATCTTCTATGAATGTACTTATAGCCTTCCAATATGGATTGAGTTAAAATTTTGACTAGTTTCAAGAACCATCGTCGAATAGGGGGGAGTCATCATCTGCACCATTTCACCTTCCAAACACAGACTTTTCTAGGACCCTCAACCCACAATACACAACGAACGCTACCACAGAGCCCACCAGAATACCGATATCACCTGTCCCTGAGTTCGCTATTGGACCTGTGTACCACACCTGCGACATGCATGGAATAATGATGCCGAAAGCGCACAAGAAGGCCAACAGAGCTGCTAGCCCTGGCGGAAGGCGAGAGGGCCTGTCGAAGACTTCGATGTCGTACGCCGAGAAACGTCCTTTCCGAAATATGAGGTGCTCTGTAATGATAATAACTCCAAAGACGCAGGACCAGTACCCAATGATGCCTAAGCATGGCGTCAGAGACATATTTTATACGGACGGCCGCTGAGAGAAGATGACGCGTACTGATTACATCTACGAAGGTAGCATAGAAATGGGTTGCGCCGACGATGGCGACCGGAACCAAACTGGTTGTGTAAACTTGTCAGCCCACGCTGCTGAGACACCGGGACTAAATAACCCACATTGCCTCGGAGATGAACACAAACACCCATCTCGGCACTTTCGCAAACCAGCCAGAAATAGTCATGAAGCTGCTGGAAAAGGTGTACATCGTCGGAGCGGTTGCGCTGGGTATTGAGAGAGCCAACAGGACGGTCAGGAACTTCCCGAAGCCGCCAAGAGGGGACAAAACAGCTTCGATGAGCCCGCCAATGCTGTTGCCGTTGTCGAACCCTGCTTCCCATGATGGTACCCCAAATGCTGAGGCTGCGAAGATAGCTCCCAGGTAATGTGCTGTAAGCTGTTGTCCAGCACTCCAGCTTCAGAACAACAAATGAGAGGATGAAATTTGAATTGAAGGACGAACGCTGGACACGAAGAATCCAAGGTATGTGTACACGAATATCCTTCGGCTATCATGAGGTAAGACCACCAACGTCGTCAGAAATGTCACCATCCTATAAAAGTGAGACGCACCTCGAAGCCTTCTCATTATGATAGACCCCATAATCGGGCGTCATAGTGCACCAACTGATCACACTGGATGCAGTCGTTGTCGCAAATGTGATGACTGACGATGCGGTAACTGGCGCGGTCGCAGGGGCATTGGTGAGATGCTTCCCACCAACGCCGAGCATTATGATGAACGTGATAACATTCGGGATCCACGCTGCACTTTCATACCTGGTGAGACAAGTGAGCATAAGACCAGTTGAGGAGGAAGATGAAGGGTAAGTACCAGTGAATGACTTTGTACCCGCAAAACGTTACCTGCGAGTTTTTCAATATCGAAACCTCCAACCGTGACCTAACCAACGGACTTACCGCCAAGGAGATGAGGCCAATGATGACAATTCCGAGCGTATCATTAAGATGACCATCTGACACGCTAGCCAACGTCTGGCCACCGATAATACAATTGAGTATGAGGAAGCCTTGCATTGAGAATACGTTCAGTGCAGCAGGAAGCATCGCTGGGTAGTATCTATTTTCTACGTGAGCCGAAGGTATAGAATCATTGCACGTCAAAGGGACGTACCCCCATGAATATCGAGCTTGTACCATGGAGCGCATGCCTAGCTTAGGGCCAAAGACTGCGCTATCCACGAATACTAGTGTCAGCTTAGCGTCTCGATTGTATTGCGACGGCTGCTTACAAATATGCCGGTACAGTGCAAGAACTGCAGAAGCCATGTTTTCAGGATGATGATCGTACACCCAAGACATGAACAGCTACTTACAGCAAATCCACCACCAACAAAATTATTAGACATTGCTTCGTGCCCAGCCCGAAGAAAGCAGGCCCGGCCGCTCCAGTGCCGAGCCTGTCACGTACAACATGCTCAGCTCATCTGAGATGACGAAATAGTAAAGATAAAAATGTAACGTACCCTAGCACGTTCATATTGGCCGAGAACCAGACGAAGAACATCTGGAACATCCGTGTATCTGTACGTGACTCCGGTGGGATAGGGTCAATCCTATGAATTAAAAGTATTTACATTAATTCGCAACCATTGGAACATCATCCTCAGCTTTCCTACCCTGTGGTTTCTACTCCATAGCGAGTGAGGAAGTATGTGACCCTCTCGAGTAATGCGCCAAGTCCTGACTTAGGGACGGAGGTCAACGGCGCAGAAGGCCCGGGAACCGACTCGTCCGGCTGCGACTGCAGGCTTCCTTTCTCCGGATCCTGTATCCCAGACACATCCCTTTCGCCTTTGGGATATGTATCCTTTTCACTCTGCATGTTGATGCTCGGCGTTGGCGGCCTGGAGGAGTGGAGGAGGGGGCGGCAGAGATAGCTTCCGGCAGGGAGTGGGTCTTTATACTCGCCATCAATGCAGCACGTGGGCGATAAGAGGAGTCAAGAAGGATCAGTTGCGGGCGTTGGAAGCTGGCCTTGTGGGCACCCAACACCTTGAAAAAAGCAAATCGTGGGCGTGAGTACAAGACAGCAGGAGTATAGCAGCAAAGGAGTGCCTACGCATTGCCGCAGAAAATCAGCGCCATCCTCAAAATTCCGTGCAAATTGCTATCATATTTGAGCGAAAGCCTCGTGTTGCTCGTCTGTCCTTTGTGCTGTGTGCTGTGTCTCAGCTTCGTCCATGACCTGTCGACACATGTTATGTCAGCGTATTCAATCACAAGACGCTGTTAAACAAGTGACGAACGGACCTCCTTGAATGTGTCCGGATTCCATGCGGCTTCCGCTCTTTCAATCTCTGTTTCTGGGAGCCACCACTCGAGAACCATATAAAATAGACAGTCGACGAGGAAAATGATAGTAAATATTGGTCCGAAAAAGCGGCCTAAGCTCATGTTCCTGCGAAGCGGGTAAAAGTCGTAAGCCAGAGGTAGCAAATACGTGGAATAACACGGTCTACCTGCCAACTCTGGTCCAAAATTCGAACGGTTCGGAGCTCATCACATCGGCGTACACCCGCTCGATACGCTCGGTCACGTCTTCCCATGTGTAAAATCCCCTCGCTCTCTCATGAGCTAGTTGAGGAGAGTGCGCACCAGACTGGATGTGACGGATGGCATGCGAAGTTGCACGGAACAGATCTGGACAGGTTTACTTTCAGCACAAATTAGTCGGTATGGTGAGCCAGACCTGCCGTCTTCCTCGGGCGAGGCAAACATGATCATCCCTTTGCCTTCAGAGTCCCCTACAGCCAGGTCCTCCAGCTCCTTCTCCGAATTGCCAAGGGGTAGAATCTCTGGGACGCCGCCGACCCGGGTCGCAACGACGTACAACCCAGCGCAAGCGGCCTCTAATATGGCGATACCGAAAGACTCGGTCAATGAGGTACTAAGGAAGATTTGGCCCCGTGTTAAGACCTTCAAATATCAGTAAGCATCGAAGATATGCGTATGGAACGAGAAAGAATGAAGTGAAGGAGCTAAGAGCAGAAGCTCTGATAAAGGCAAGACCCCATCGGCGTAGTCTAGATAGTCTGGAACTGTAAAACTCACGTTGCGCACATCGGTGGGCTTTACGCTCCCAATGAGTTCTATCCTATCTTGAAGCGCATATTTCTCGCGCATCTGGAGCATATCAATCATCTTCGGACCGTTTCCACCTTGGAATGTCATCGAGGGCAAGACGATTAAGTGACTCGCTTGTAAGTTTCTCACGCAAAGCTCACCGACGAGAAATTTAACATTTGGAAATGCCTTGCAGATACGTGGAGCGACCGCGACAAGGAGGTCAATGCCCTTGCGATATGCTAGGCGAGAGACCACCACGATTGTAACTGTGAAGATTCGAGTGAGTGGGCAGACCACCGTGGAAGCGTTGCTATGAACTTGCCGATGTCGGTTCTGACTTCGTCCTGGTTAGGCTTGAACAGATCCGCCACGAGTGCATTGGGTATAACGTAGGTGGTCTCTGGCAGCAGCCGAGCGCGTAGTACGGTGTTCTCGCGCCCAGTATGTGATACGCAAATGACCCTGTCTACGCTTCTGAGAGCGCCCTCAAGCAGTTTGTTGGTGAGAATCGACGCAGCGTCGTCGAGACCAAATAAGCTGTGGTCTGTAAGACCGTTCTCACACCCATGTGATGGGCGTGAAGGATTCCTTCGTGAGCCATACTTGAGAGCGATGCGTGAGCGTGAATGAGTTGGACGCCTTCGCGTATAACGATGGTGCGCAAGTATGGCAAGAAGCAGAAGAAGTTGGGCAAAGTAGCGGACGACGCGATTGTTCGCAGCGGGATGTAGTATACTTTCAAACCGGGGAGCAGCCATCGCACACCGACACGAGAGGGTGGATGAGAGTGAGTGATTACTATAACCTAGTAGTACATTGAATTTTGTGCGCGCAACCGGGTTGATTACACTCACCTTATGCCCTCGTTTAATGAGGTTGGCAGAAAGCATATGGATGTGACTCTCCACACCGCCCACGTTAGGGTGGAAGAAGTCACATACCATCCTATTCATGTTTCAGCAACACATGATTACAGACATATAGGACCTACGCGATCGTAAGGGCCTGCATTTCGTGGAGGTACAGTAACGATGTGAAGATCAGTGCACGGTCACGGTTCAGGACTTGCAGGCGGCGCCCGGAGACGCATCGAAGTGTCCGGGGTCTCACGCTCCGGAGGCACGATCGGGGTCAAGCTTCCGACTGATGGTGAGCTCTGCAGTGGGTTAAGGTTACACACCTGTAGAGGCCAAACCACCACCTCACCTCTCACCTATTCCCTCATTCCCGTTGCCTCTTGGGCTTCAAAGACATGTCCGATGCTGAAGAAGACCCCGTGCTGAACCAGGAGGAAGAGGAGAACGAGGAGGATTTCGGCGAGGAGGCGCCCCGGGAGAGCAAAGGGAAGGACAGACGAAGGGACTATGACGATGAGGATGAGGAGGAAGAGGAGGAAGAGGAGGAGGAGGAAGAAGATGAGGAAGATGAGGATGCTGGCGCGGAACGTGGCAAGAAACGGGCTAAGGTTCGTCTGACAGTAGAAGCCTAGTTCTGTATTGACAATGTCTCAGCATCGGCACAAACGTCCTGCTGTGAACCGTTTCCTCGATGTCGAAGCCGAAGTGGACGAGGACGAGGAGGAAGATGAGGACGAGGACGAATACGGCCGAGGTCAGTCTGCGTTCACTGGCGTCCGCTTCCTTCATCTTATGCTGCTGGGTTCATAGACGAGTTCATTGCGGAGGGAGCTGAAGGCGACGATAATGACCTGGTACCTCGCGCCGCTGTCAATGCGCGGCTCAATATGGAGCGCGATCTCGACGACCAAGACTTGGCCAAGATTGCTGCCAGCTTCAGCGAGCGGTCTAAACGGACAACCGTACGGTATACAGGAGATATGAATGAAGTGCCTCAACGCCTTCTCATGCCCTCCGTCCACGACGCGAACTTGTGGCAAGTCCGGGTCAAGGTGCGCCTCTTTTACCATATATTCATGTGAGATAGTTCCAACTGTGAAATGGCACTTACAGCCGGGCAAAGAGAGGGACATCGTATTCAGTCTTATGCGCAAGTCCATAGACCTCGAGTTCAGCAACCGTCCTCTCCACATTCTCTCCGCTTTCCAACGCGATTCTCTTGCCGGCATGATCTATGTTGAAGCGCGCAGTGCGAAACAGGTCCAAGAAGCCTGCAATGGCCTCGTCGGTGTGTACCCAAGTCGAGGCATCGTTCTAGTGCCGATCGAGGAAATGGCGAGCCTGCTGCAAATCAAGAAGCAGGATCTCACGGTTACGCCTGGAAGCTGGGTCCGTATTCGGCGTGGCAAGTACCAGGGCGATTTGGCGCAGGTCATGGACATCACGGAGAACGGAGAAGAAGTCGGTCTGAAGTTTATACCTCGGATTGACCTGAACCCCAAGGAAGAGACGACTGTCACAGTGGACGGCAAGAAGCGGAAGAAGCTCCCACAGGCACCTCCTTCTCCATGCGCCCGCCTCAGCGGTTCTTCAACTACGAGGAGGTTGTCAAAGTCTACGGTCGCAAGGGAGTCTCCAAGCGGAACCAGGTCTACGTGTTTCAGAACGACACCTACAAGGACGGTTTCATCGAAAAGGACTTCAAGCTGTCAGCCTTGCAGCTCGAGGACGTCAACCCTACGCTGGATGAGATCACCCAGTTCACTCGTGGTCAGGATGGTGCCGAAAACGACGCGAACATTGACCTTTCCATTATTGCGGAGGCATCGAGGAAGGCCGCGATTGCTGTTCTGCAACCTGGTGATCACGTCGAGGTATTCGAGGGCGAACAGGCCGGCGTCCACGGTACCGTTCACGCTATCGAGCAGGATGTCGTGACTATCCAGCCGGTCGGAGTGGAGTTTGACGGGCAGCGGATACAACTGCCGGCGCGCAGTGTACGCAAGCGCTTCAAACCCGGAGATCACGTCAAAGTCATGACGGGCAAGAACTCAGATGAGACTGGCCTCGTCGTTTCGGTCATTGATAATGTGGTCACTTTTCTCTCAGACATGTCTATGCAGGAGGTACGTGTTCAAGATAAACATTTTGAATGCATACTAATGCTGCCACCTTTTCAGGTGTCTGTCTTCTCCAAAGATCTTCGTGAGGCAGCCGAAGTTGGGACGGGTACGAACGTGGTTGGCAACTACGAATTGCATGATCTCGTTCAACTCGAGTAAGTTTCATAGGTCTTAGCATTTTATAAGCCGCTCTGAATCTCTGTTTGCGGCGCTCGTTAGCCTTCAAACTGTAGGTGTCATATTCAAGACGGAACGTGACTCGTTCCGCGTTCTCGATCAAAACGGCCAAGTGCGCCTGGTCAAACCTCACCAGATAACCATGAGCCGAGATTCGCGCAGGGCCATTGCTACTGACTCAGAAGGTCACGAGCTGCGCATTGGAGACAACGTCAAGGAAGTCGAAGGCGAGGTAGTCTTTTTCAGGTCCTATATATATTGCACGTGGGTATTAACATAATCTGGATTATAGGGCCGGAAAGGGCGAGTCCTACACTCTCACCAGTCTTTCTATGCATTCCTGTTCAATCGCGACATCACGGAGAACAACGGTGTTTTCGTCACCCGCGCCCGTTCGCTTCAGTCGCTTGCTCCCAAGGGTAACATGAAGCTGGGCTCTGCAGACTTGTCAAAGATGAACCCAGCAATGAGCGGTGGCGCCAGTGGCGGAATGGTGGGTTCCGGTAACATGGGCAGAGGACCACGGGATCGGCTCATTGGCGTATCCGTTCAAGTCATACAAGGCCCTCGTAAAGGCTACGTTGGCTTGATCAAAGATACAAATGGTAACATTGCCCGCGTGGAGCTTAGTACCGGAAACCAAATTATCATGATTGACAAGTCCAAGCTGATGCGCAGACTGTACGTGTCCCTTCCAACTACCTTCATCAGCATTTTATGTTGACAACGCCCTTCACAGCCCCAACGGCACGCTTGAGCCACTCGAGGCGGCCGGCCAGTTCAACAACAGGTCTATGGGACCTCCGCAAGGTGGCGGCGGCTTCGGACAGTCGTCATGGGGCGGCGGGGGCGGCGGCACGAACAACCGTACGCCCAACCCATACAATGCAGGGCGCACACCAAACCCGTACGCCTCCAAAACACCTGCGTGGTCCTCCGACTCCCGAACACCAAACCCCTACGCCGCTGGAGGCGGAAAACCCCTGCATGGAACGCCAGCTCAAGAACGCCGAACCCACATCTGGATATGTCTGGGCGGACCCCGGCGTGGAACGCCTCCTCGCGGACGCCTAACCCGTACGCCTCCGCCGCTGCTGGTGCAAGCGGAGGATGGGGCGGTGCGACGCCGAAACCGGATTGGGGCGGTCGAACGCCCGCCATGCCGGCGAACGGCGGGGTGTCATCGTGGGGCGGCCAGACACCTAGGCAGCAACAGCAGTGGGGTGGCTCAACTCCCAGAGGCGATTGGGGAGGGAGTTCACAATGGGTATGTCGTTCTGTGGCGTTTTTGTCGCGCTGGTCTGACTGTGGCGCGTCACAAACAGGAGCCATCTCATAGCGCGCCGACACCAGCTTGGGGTGCCCCGACTCCTGCGCCTACAGCACCAACACCAGGCACTTGGCTTGGAAACTACGGCATGACACCTGGAGCCCTGGGCTTCGACGATGCTCAGCTGTCGGGGGCTGAAGAAGGTGCGTTCTTGTCGTGCTGAGTCTACGCAATGTTAGGGCCTAATACATCTACGCAGACCCCATACCAGAGAAGTGGCTACTCAATCCGAAGCTGGCTGATAAGCGTGGCTACATCTGTACGGTGGAAAACTCGTTCAAACACGGCAGCGAACCTGGCTGGTTGAACGGCGACTACGAGGCCGACCTGGTTGTCGTGCAGTCCGTCTTCAACGCCAACAACGATCAATACTCGTCGAGGGCGCGGATCGAGCTCCTCAAGAAAACTAGCGCTGAACCATTGCCGGAAATCCCTGTTCAGTACCTTCGCCCCACGCATCCGGACATGCCTGGCCAGGAATGTATCATCCTATTCGGAGACCACAGAGGCACCAAAGTCGTTCTGAAGGAGATGACGGGCCCGAACACTGTGCTGGTCGTCGCGTCGGAATCTCGTTTGATCATCGAGACTTCAATGAGGCAGCTGGGTGTTGTTCAGTCCACCCAGTAGTACGTACCTCTATGTTGTTGTACCCTTCTCACATGGTTGCTTGGACATGGTTTTCTTGTATGTATAGCATTGTTCACTTACATGGTCGCACCATAATTTGATTCGGTTCTCATCTGAACCCCACGTATGATGCTCAACATGCTAAACCTGAAATGGACATTGTATACATCTGATCCGAATTGGAAGGTGAAAGCTTTGTGGCGCCGTCGTGGTACTAGTCGGTACCTATGTGTGGATAAGTACCACAATACCGCCTTCATAAAAACGCCTAAACCGCGAGAATGATTTCATCCTACATAATAATACGCGAGTGGGGATGAGCATTAACATTGTCTATCTACTGACAATTCTGAGTAGTGAGTTACTAGTTACGGTGTCGTGTTACGCTTCAGAACGCATACACTTTCACCCTGCACGATTTGTTAGTGACACTGCGTTTAAAGGAGGGTGGTTTTGACGTACTTCCGGCCTTGCTCAACCAAGATAGCATCGTCTGCAAGAGATGGCATGTCGCCTCGTTTCAGCGCAATATCGGCGGCGAACTCGACATACGGTGCTGCGGTCACTACGTCACTTTTCCAAGTGAACGGCTTGTGCACGACATTCGGTTCGTCGACTAGTCGGAACCGACCTTCCGGGACGTCCGGGATATCTTCGAGCTTCGCATACGGTGCTTGGAAATCCCACTGCACAAGCACAGCATTCCTCGTGTCCACAAAGTCCGGATCGTCCTCCTCATCTTCCTCAGGATCTTCCTCTTCCTCAATATCTTCTTCAGGGTTCTCCTCGGTATGCTCGCTGGCACTCCCATCAGAGTCGTCGTCGTGTTCCCCGTCAGAGTCTTCGCCAGGGTCCACGTACCCCTCCATGAATCGTTCGTACTTCTCTTTGTCGCGCCTGTCGATGGCATCGTCGTCCATGTCCTTGTTGTCGTCCACATCAGCGAACTCGTCCGACAAGTCCCGATCGAAAACGACCCGCGAGCCGCATAGCTCCGTCGAAGGGAGGAACGAGTTGTCAATCATGCGCGTGTCCCTGCCCCATTCGTCCCACATCACTTTCCTGTCGCTCCAGCCCGTCGGCGATGACTCTGACATCCTGTGCACGGTCCCGCGCTCTCCATATATGCGCGAAAACAACGTCTTGGCCGGGATCAGAAGCTCGAAGTCTCTGCTCTCGCCGATGGTGCGGATGTTTCCGGGGTCGACGGCAAGAACCAGCGAGACCAAAGACGTGTCCTTGTTTGAGTACGCGAAAGGCACGTCGCCGATAGGCGGGGCGACAGGATGCGACTCCATGTGTGCTTCCCAGAACCAAGCTTTCGGGTGGGGTTCGGGCAAGTAAAACACCGCCACGGCAAAGCGAAGGGCGTCCATGAACTCAAGACGGGATGGCGGCAGTCGGTGATAGTCGAACGCGGCTATGGTCGGCCATCCTTCCTCGACAAATACAGGGATGAGAACATGACGCTCGTCGAGCAATGCGAACTGATGCGCTTCGAACCATAACGGTTTGAAATCATTGGGTTTGGGCTCCCCGCTTTTGAGACTGTAGAAGTTCTAAAGCGTTGCAAGTCAGCAGTTGTGCGGTCCAAGGGCACGTATTGGGACACTCACCGCCTTGACCGATCCTGACTTCCAATCCATCACCCACATCTCAGGCTGAAAGGTGCTTTCAGGGTCGGTGTGGTCCTCGCTGTAGGGATCCCGAATGTTTAGGGCGACGGTGTTGTTGTTGATCTGTATCTTGAATGCACGCTCTGCCTACCCGGCACCTTCAGGCGCTGCAAGTGAAATGCTCGGAGAGGCCGCCAAGGGGTGAATGGTTCCGGTGTCCATGGTCAGGAAGTGAACTATGACGTGCACGTGGCTGGAGCGTTTCACAATTAATGGTGGTAGACTAGCAAGAAGGATTATAAAACTAACTTGAACTCCGCTACCACCAACAAATTTTGACTGGGGTCGTGTTGCATTCCGGCGGGTATGCAGCCGACGTCATCAACCGTCCAGGTTTTTGCTTCAATTTCCCTGAACTTGGAGGACAAGCGGTGGAATTCGAGGCTTCGGCTGTCTGGCACGCGGCTAGCATAGATAGACCCATTTCGACTTGTATCTGAACTCCGTAAAGGGTACGAATATTCCGTGGTGCACTTCTGGGTCGCCCAGGCCGCCCGCCAATCTCGTAGACTTTCTCTACGTTGTTGTAATGAGATACTGGAGGAAGGATTGTCGACGACCCCCGCGATACTGCATTCTACCTTGTATTGCAGAGCGGCCGAGTCTTGCACGACGCTGCTGGCGTGTCGACAGACCTGTGTCATTGCGCTTCAATGTGACGTGGGAAGGTCTAGTCTAAAGCAATGCTCACCTGACGAAATCGCGCAATGGCTGGGCTGGAAAGTCTGCTCAGAATTGTGACCATGACCTCCGCCGGCAAAGAAAACAGGGTGCCCCGCTGTCCCGCAACCCGACTGGTACTGCTGCCCTCCCCGTTCCTCGCGCTTAACCCAAAATCTGCAGCAGAGTTCTCAGTATCTGAGCTCTCGGGGAGGGAGTGGCAAACCTTTTCGGTCTTGGTGAGTGGACATCTCAAGTCGGGAGGCGGGGTGACCAGGAAGGGGACGCCGGCGTTGATCACGGTCGCGCAAGCGCTCCGGTGGGACTCCCGGCGGAACCGAGCACACAAAGGGAGGCAAACGCTTTGTGGCGTTACCGTAGTCTCGTTCCCATCCGTATCTATGACATTGGCCCTACGGGGCCTGCCGTGCGGAGATCGAAATATCGATGCACGGTAATGTCATAGAACGTCTGGTCACTTCCGATCATCCAGGTGTAGATCGCTCGCACGTGATCGCACGCGAGCACTCTAAGCCACTGCTCTCGAGCCTCCAGTCTCACTGCAGCACATATATGCCAGTAGTTTCCATTGTACCATTTTGTTTCATGTAGTGTAAGATTGCATAGATACATGAATTATCAAGAACTCTACAAATTGGGACAGCCAGGCTGCCAGAGGTGTGCTAGAAGCTGAAGGGATCGGACTGAGGGACAGGCCACACCAGTATACAAACAGCCTCTCGGAATAAGGATTGAAGGTGGGGAATGTACTCCTAAGCTACCTTCTACGATGCCCAAAGCCCTCAGGTACTCGCCACCTCTCCAGAACAGCCCTACTACAGCCCTTGTTCGCGCAGGTTGTTTCTAGCATCGTTGGCTGGCTTGGGCGAAGTTATTGACCGGGGTGCACGTGAGGCAAGCGCAGGAGCGATAAGGGGAAACCGAAGAACTGAGGGAAGGACAGAGGGCAAAGAACGAAGGACGGGCGAAGGGCGTTGTGAGCAAGGGCAAAGCGAGGAAGGTCGTCGACGTGCAACGCAAGCCCGAGAGGCGTCACGTGCGAGCGATCTACACCTGGATGATCGGAAGTCACCAGACGTTCTAACGCATCACCGTGCATCGATTATTCGATCTCCGCACGGCAGGCCCCGCCTTGATGCCTTAGACACGGAATGGGAACGAGACTAGCGTTACCGCACATGACTTCGTCTGAATAATGTGCAGTCCCTATGGTGGGACTGCACATCAAGCATGCAGTCTCGAGCGCCTGTGTTAGGCAGGGGTGTGGAGACGTGGGAAAGGGCGAAATGACATGTACAATACCAGGGACTGTGTGTGCAGGCGAGAAATGAGCGCAGTATGAGATAAGTGCCAAATCTGGCAAAGAAGCGGCGAAAATAGTCGCACTTTCCAAATATGGGCATGCGTCGGGGCGGAGCGCCCGGCAAGGGGCTGCACATTCAGCGTCTTAGGACTGCACATCTGATGAGGTGACTTTGGCGGGAGCGCCTGCCAAAGTTGACCCCGTCGCAGACAATTTCTGACCGAAAGATGTGCAGTCCCTGTGGGAAAAAGACAGTCCCAAGACGCCCTGGCGCGCAGACCATCATTTAGGCAGAGAGCCCCGGCTACCTTTGATTTTGGGGCTCCCTCTCATTATTCAGCTCTAATTTTGATATGCTGCATTGCCTCATACTTTCAGTAGCTCAGGAATTATTTTCGCAATTTTACACACTTTCTACGAGTCGAACCTGCCTATGTGCGCTGCATACCTTCAGGCGCCTTGTCGCGATCGCTTACATAATCAGCTCGGCAGTCTCCCGGAGTCAGTGCTCTCAGTGCTCGTCAGCGCTTGTATGTTTTGCTGATGCATCTGCGAACTAGTGCGCGCAATCATTCCCAGTGAGAATCGACAATGCTCAGGGCTGCCGAGCAATCAGTCTCCTTCCCAGCACTCCCTTTGAGTAGGAGGAAGGGCGTGAGAAGTTCTTGGCCCATTCGGGCCTCTCTCGCCGTTCCTCTACTCTGCGAAGAGAGGCCCGAAACATGCACCGGCTCTTCTCAGAAGATGGAAGAAGGCCGAGGTAATAGTGGATTGGGGTAAACTCGACCAAAACTTTGATCAGTGGTGGGGGTGGCACGCTGTCAACAGTATCCGGAACAAATTCGGACCAGATATTGACGAGAAAGCTGAGAGTAAGCTCCTCGTCGAGTTTGGCTGGGACCTAGACACCACCCTGGCGATCGAAGAAGACCTTCGGTCGGCGTGAGGGTAGGGAGTGGATCGAAAGGGAAAAAGCACGGTTCATCGACCGGCTGCGAAAGTACCAGAGACCCACTCGCGTTATAGTGAAACCGCCAAAGGCCAATATGTGGCTTGATCCTGCATGGGTGCAGGAACAGAGAGATAAGTACCGTAAAGGTGCTCATCCAGACTATGTAGGGCTATATGCCTACATGTAGAGCGGTGTGGCTTTCTTATTTCCCTATGTGCGTAGGGTTTCTCGAGTCTCGGGTTTAAACCCGGCTCTGGGCGGGTTGTTTTCTCGGGGCATCGGGTTTCGGGCCAGAGTGCCGCCGAAGGCCGCCCTTCCTGTCCGTGAAGGGGGGAAGAAAAGGGCACCTATCCCAGGGGGGGTGTCCCGGCGAGTCGACACCACGGACACACGGATTCACACTCAACGGACCCAGTAGATACAGATCTATTAGCACCGGAGCTCATGTGGTTCGTCCCGGCCTTCGTTAACAATATCAGACTTCAAAAAAAAAGAGAGAGGCCCGAATGGGCCAAGAACTTCTCACGCCCTTCCTCCTACTCAAAGGGAGTGCTGGGAAGGAGACTGCCGAGCAATGCTCCAGTCTGCCAGGCAGATTCTCATCTGCTCCAGGATGCTCCGCTCTGGCCAAATTGGTCTGCCGAGTCCTGCCGACGCTTATGTAAGTGCCTTCTCCAGCGCTAGTGTGCGTTGCGCCGCGCGCGCAGCGACGCGTCGACACAATGCGCAACATCGTGTTGCGTCGTCGCGTCCAACACCACACACACACACTTGTCACTCTCCCTAACGTGCTGCATGCTGCACGACCTGCGCGCAAGGTGCTATGACGTCAAAGGGTTTCTCGGCCCTTTCCGACGCTTTCGCGCCATATATAAACCACCCCGCCCTCCGTTCCCCAAGTCCCCGCCCCTTGTCTTTTCCCCCCATCTTCCCGCCGCTCTATCCTCCCGCGTCCGTGCCCACCCCTTCCCTTCGAGGCTTGCAATGCCATTGATCTCTGTCTGGTATGTGCGAACTTGGTCAGCTACAAATCATGGGAGTAGTACTAACTTGTTGATCTGTGCTAAATAGTGCCACCTTGTCGCGCATATACCCACTCAAATTGGTAAGTCCGTACACTCTCTTCATAACACAAGCTGCTTATGCAATGTCCTGCTGTAGTGTTGCGTTTCGTGAGGCACCCCGTCGTGCTGAGTCTGTTTGGAGGCGGCCCGTAGGATTTTGTGTAGATTTATGTAGTCATGTACCGGATCTGGCAGCAATAAATCAATTGAATTACAAAATACCAATATCAATATGGAACGGGCACTGGAGTGGGCCAGAAATAGATGCGGACGGGACGCAAGCATATCTGCGCATGCGCCGGCAGACCAGGTCAGGTCAGGTCAGACCGAGATCAGACGAGGGCATAGGCGAGCAGTTCCTCTGGGCGTCTACCATCTGCTTTTTCTCAGTTTATCTGCTTCCAGCGTGCCTCGTCTGCACCGGCAGTTTTGGTTAGTTCTCGGCAGCCCCGAGCATTGTTGATTCTCACTGGGAATCATTGCTAGCTTATTGGTTCACGTTAGCGAACTGCAGCTGGCCGTAGCCACGAGGAAGTTCAACCTCAGTCACGCATGCTGCGACACCGTTACTTGCGTCACAGTCACGCGCATGACGTGACTCCGGTACCCGCGCGTGCTCGCTCTCTGGAGTGGACGAACATGTAGTGTGTGCTGAACCAGGTGCGCTTCATTACCAGCTACAACTGAGTATGTTGAGTATACCGCTTACACGTAAGAACAGCAATACCATCGCTGAGTAATACAGATGAATGCTCTGCTACTCAAACTCTGCTTAGCTTGTCGCCGCAGCCTGCCGCTGGTACTGGAATCGACCATAGCCTAGCTCACAGTCTGCCAAATGACTTGTGGTATGTGTGAGGTGTACAGCGGGCTTTGGTAAGCAGGGCGGTAGTCAGCTATAGAATCTCTCTCACGCTCGTCGTTGTTCTTGCAGAAGCATTCAGGGAAGGCACTGTGGAGTCACTGAAAAGGCATACCTTGCTCTGTTTTGGGCTACCTCGAGGCATCCGCAGTATGTGCAGACTGTGGATGACCTCCGCACGTATGGAAGGCATTGACACATAGAAAGGTAGACTGTTGATGGAAAGCTGCGACATGGCATATATTAGCCCGGCCGTTCACCAGACTGCGAGCTACCCTCGTCCGACCTCACCACCCCAAGTCATGGCTACCGAGTCTGCAGGAAAAGGCGCCCAAAACGGCATGAAACCCAACCAGAGCAAGGGTCCAAAGAAGGCGAGGCTACCTCCTTATCCTCCCATACCCGCCGACATCAACAAGCAGCCCGATGCGCTAATAAAGCTGGCTTGCAAGCTGGCATTGGACAGCGGCACGTTCATCGACACAAAGTTTTATGCCTTCACGCGCAGAAATCGCTCGGGGAAACTTTACTCTCCTCGGCCCGTCTTCGCCAACAGCTACATACTGAGAGCTAAGGCGCCTCAGTATTTCGAGCCATGCACGTGCACTTTCTATTGCTTGGATACGATGTACATTTGACGATAATTTTAGTGTTGCGAGGCGGCTACGACGGTCGCAGCATTATTGGGCCACTCAGTGACCCTCTCTCCGACGAAGCGGGGCTCCTGAACGGTGTTGACTCCTGTGGCTATGAATCCGACAGTGACGTAGAGGAGGACGATGACGAAACACCGCTCTCTGAGCTGGCCAAACATGGTCCTGAGAAGACTCAATCAACCGTCAATGGTATCTCGGAGTGGGAGCTCTCTTCCACCGAACAAAAGGTAAGGGCTTCTTAGATTGGCCGCTTCATGCTCTGACACGTTTTATGCAGAAGGAAGATGACGAGCACGCGAAGGACTCCGATGGTGAAGACATCATGCCTCTGCAAGGGCCGCATGGTCAGATCGTGGTCATGCGGGACTTTGCCTACCCAACGTGAGGCATCCATCTTCATTTTCGGCGATGGTAGTAGTTTCCTGACAGACCGTTGAAAGCTGGAAGGCATTTGTGTTCTATCTCTGCACTGGTGAGGTTGCTTTCGCACCTCTGAAGTCTCAAAGCCGGGCTTCTGGTTCTGCCGATCAAGTACATCGCGCGGTGCAAACTGCATCTCCTCCGATGTGTTCACCAAAATCCATGTACAGACTCGCGGACGAGGTAAGTCATTGTCAGGTCTATTCTTACCGCTTCTTACCTAACATTATCATAGCTTGGTCTTGAAGGGCTGAAGGCATTGGCTTTGCAAGACATACGGTCTAAGCTGTCGCCAGATAATATTCTCCTCGAGTTGTTTTCAACTCTAACAATCAGGTAAGCAGGTAGCTTATCACGGGGATGTAACAACTTTAAATAGACAAGCTTTTTCTAGATACGACGCCGTCCGCGATATTGAGGTGGAATTTGCTTGCGGGCAGGCTAGAAACACGGTGAAGTCTGACATGGCCGACTGGATGATTTCCGTCCCAGCCGACAGCTTGAAGCGCAATGCAGCTGTAGTCGGTCACCTCATTCAGAGGCTAGCTGACTACTAATCCACTCAGCCTACCGTGGTTAATTGAAAGCCTCACTCCTGTTTCCACTGCAATATATTTCATCTAAGCTGAGTTGGACGCTTATCCAGATCATGCCGTCGCCACAGTGCGAATATCATGTGTTGTTTGTATAGGAACTGCCCCTGTGTGAATCGGAAGGGAGGATCATCGACTACGAGAGCGTGAAAAATCATCGTCGTAGTATCTTTGAGAGACCATGTAGAGATCCTGTTATCACGAAGAGGAAAGCGTGAAGATTCCATTCACAGGCGCCCTCCTGGAGACTCAGAAATGGGGAGACTCGCCAATCTTGTAATAATGAATGTTTGGTGCGTACTTCATACACCGCTTCTCGCGGAAAAATGAGACAGACACGCGACTACAAGCGCAATATATGTATACTCCCGGGCTAGTAATTTAATCATTCGAAATTTACCCCTCTAACCACACTGCTCGGAATTTGCCGGTTTTGAATAGCAACGTGCGCCGCTCTTGGGATGCTCAATCTTTTTGTTCTCATCCTTTAAAACGTGTAGACTCGCAATCTGTGGGTGTCTAAGTCAAGCGGGATATAGGAGAATGACCACGTGCTCACTGTTTACCAACAAGAAGAACCGCGTCGTTTCCTAAGTGGACGCTGCTTTGGCCCACCTCAATACTTGTGGCGACCTCGCGGTAACGAGCGCAAGTCTTCACCGGTTTTTTTGAACACTGTTGGATCGGTCAAGATGGTCGGCTAAAAGACGTATTGGGACAGCCTTTCGTTATTCCTGGAGCATATGTCTTGCAGCATGGCGTGTGGTGAGTAAAAGTCCCAGATTACGACAATGTCGTCGTCCGACAACACATCTTCGTCTGAAGAATGAGACCCGGAATCCGAAGCTTCAGTGCTTGAGGCAGCTTGCTCCCTGCTCATGATACATCTTGCCCCATAGAGTTCGATTGGGTTGATCCATGACACCTCGTGAAATCGCGTGTCCTCGCCCCAGTCATCCCACATGATGGTCCTGTCTTCCCAAGCTGAAGTCCGCAGCCGCTCCATCGTTGTGACAGTACCTCCCGGACCATAGATCCGCGAAAAGAGCGTATTTGCCGGCACCAAGAGCTCGAACGTCCTCTCCCGTTTCGTGGAGTCGTTTACGAAGAGCATGGCCCTCGTTGGCGTCATGTGGTTGGAACAGACAAACGGTAAATCGCGAGATGGTACACCGTAAGGCTGTGACTCAATCAATGCACGCGAGAGGTTGCACTCAGCTTGGACGGCGGAAGGTAAAAGATCGCCAGAGCCTTTTTCAGTGCGGCTTCGAAGTTGCAGCGACCCTTAGGCAGCCGATAGAAGTCAAATACGGCGAGTGTAGCGAATCCATAATCAACCCGTGAATAGACCCATTGATGAACCGCACGCCATTGAAATGTCGCAGTGGGAAGGAATGTTTATTCGTCCACTGAATCTGGGACCACTCTGCTCGCCACTCCCGAAGGCTGGACAGATAGATGGCTTTGAACTGTCATTTTCGCCAAGGGATTGCCGACAACGCCGGCAAGCGCACACTCCATTTTATATTGAAGAGCTACCGAGTTTTTCACCGCATCCTGAAAGAAGCGGCAGATCTACAAGAAAGAGCTCGCGTTGTATTCATTGCCAATATTATATTCAAGCAGGAGTACTTACGACATGGAGTTGCGCAATATCTACGCCCGGAAGCCGACCGAAAATATTCAAGACAAATTCGAGGGGCAGTACCAGGAAACCACAATGCATGTTCTTGCGGTGCGCACGAGAGAGCAGCTTCGGTTTGTTACTCCCCGGACTAGTAATCCCCTTTCACCGTGTTCGGCAGGCGCGTCATCTTGGGTTGATCCTGGAGCTTCGTCGAGATGAAGAGCTCTAGCGGTGTCTTTCAACCTGCAGAAAGCTCGAGCGACAGATTTTTGGTACATGACAATGCGTCATAAAAGTAAGTGCAAGGTCATGGTCATCACCCTGCCGCCAATGATCACGTCTGTGACGTCACGGAGCGGGTGTGACTTACCCGCCGACGTCTGTGGCCTTCTCTCTCCTCACCACCGTGACTGCTGGCTCTTGGCGAGCCCGAAAACGACCAGGCCACCGGTAACAACATGGCTATAAAATTGGAGAGCTTTAAGCCCGTCATAGTTTCCAACTCTCACAGCCTTCATGCCATGAAGACACTTCGCAAGCACGGCTCGTGAGTGCTTCTGCCAGTGATACCGTATACACACGGCTCAAGTTCATGCAGCAGAGAACTCCGAGGACTGGCGCGTGCAGTAAAACCACAAAATATGACTCAGATTTCCACGACAATGCGGTGCTGCCTTGTCAAACCTTTGTGGTATAAGGCATGCCCTCAAGAGCGCATCGTGAACGGAAGACAACGAGCGCAGATTTCCTGCCGCGGGTAAACTGTGGCAACTGACAATTTCGGAGAATAATCTAGAGGCTAGTGGGCTTCTTTTCTCGTCGATTGTGACAGTCTTGGCCTTCAGCAGACGGTATGAGGTTCCTTGATGACTTTACCGATGCCTCGAGGCTGCCGATAGAAGCGGGTAATGCTGAGTAGATGACGTTTTGGGCCTTGTATTTCCCTGGTCAGTGGGAGGAGACATTCCGCATGTTGCTGCGCAGCACCATACATAACTGGAATGACGATCTGACGACTATCTCATCCTTTTATTCCTCCCTCTCGTCTCTTCGTCTCTACTCTGACCTCCACTCCAGACTACACTCGACTGTACGATGTCGTCCCTTTTCCAGAGTAAGAAGGCAGAAGGTCAAAAAGCTAGCACTGGTGCCACGCTACCTCGCCCACCACCTATCCCCTCCGATATCGACAAGCGACCAGAATCGTTGATGCAGCTGGCTTTCAAGAGCTCGATGGACAACGGTATCCTCATCGACACGAAGTTTTATGCTTTTTCGCGAAGAAGCTCTTCGGGGAGGATCCACTCTCCGAAGGCCATCTACGCAAATAGCTGGATACTTCGTGCCAAGGCATCCGAATATTTCGATAGCTGTGAGTATCCGCTAAACCTTCTTCAACGGAATGCTCATGAGCGAGAACTTGCGAAGTGCTATACAGTGGCTACAACGCGAACATTACCATGGGGTCACTGAGTGACGAGTATCCTGGAGATACACAGTACTTGGACGAGTGCGACAGCAGCGGTTATGATTCTGACAGCGACATTGAGGACGACGCTGAGCCGGAGCCAGAAACCATGCTTACGGTTGCGGCTCCAGGCCGGTCTGATGGCGATGGGACTGCTTCAAAAATTGATCACGACGCAGCCAAGGTAGTGTGCGATGCCATGAAAACTATTAAAACACCTGCTCATTCCGAATCCTACCAGACCGTTAAACTTGGACAAGAATCACCGCTGAGCGACAAAGGCAGCGAGACAGATTCTCTGAGAGAGGGAGGGCAGATCGTGATCATACGTAACTCCGCATATATAACGTACGTCTCCGCTGACGTGTTGCACGTGGAAGCTGTGGCTAATGGCACATCCTGCCTACAGCTGGAGGGCTTTTGTTTACTACCTGTACACGGGCCAAATCATCTTCGCCCCGCTTCAGTCTCAGAGACTGCCTTCTGCATCTGCGGATGCGCAAAGACGCGAGCTCAATACGCCAAAAGCGCCTGCCTGCTCTCCGAAGTCGATCTACAGACTCGCAGATGAGGTGGACCATTCATCTCCACGTCCAATCTTCTTTGCCTAACTTCTCGAATCCAGATTGGTCTCTCCGAATTGAGGGGCTTGGCAGAAAAAGACATCATGTCTAAGCTGTCACCGGATAACATTCTTGTCGAGCTCTTCTCCGCTTTCACGTCCCGGTAAGAGCTTTAATCGCTATATATTTGTGAAGCTGTCGCTTGACACACTCAACTGATGTTTTATGCAGCTACGACGCCATACGCGACCTGCAAGTCACCTTTGCGTGTGAGAAGGCTAAAGACGTCATCGCGAAAGGTATGGCCGAATGGCTCCATCAAGTCTCTGCGGAGGATATGAAGCGCAATTCGGACGTGCTGGGTCACCTCTTCCAGAAGTTGGCCAGCGTACCGCCGATCGTACCGCCGCCTCTCGTGGACACAAAAAGCCAACGCAATGCCCGAATTGTAACACGATAAACCCGTCTTTTAGATGCAGCCCCGGGTGCAATCGCAGTAACCCAAACCTCATGTGTCATTCATGCGCGAACTACTTCCCTTAGTGTATAGGCGTAACGGCATGCTACGTACGGAGCACAAGCCGACACGACAGATTATCCGGTAAATGGGTACAAGCGGAACGAAGGTATTATCTGTATTGAGATACGAACAGCTACCAATATTTGTATCCGTCGCGTACAACGATTCAAGTGAGAATATAATCAAATGCATTCACCATGCTCTCCAGTGAAATGCATATGAATCACCATTCTGCGAATATCATGCAGCATTCATAGTGATTAGGGTGTATTTGTGAATGGCTTTCGAATGATACTTGTGCCACGATAGGATGGCGAAACGAAGCGAAACTACAGCTGTGTGACATGGAGCATTAGAGCCCGAGCGTGCAACTAACATGAAGATGACGGTGCAGCGATGTTTTTGAGGCTATTCAGGGCAAAGAGCCATGGTTATCCAGCAATGACGCGCAACGAGTACTTGTCGTCTGTCAACAGTCGCCATCTTCTCAGATAGTCGATCTGGTGTTTACTCTCGCTACCAGTACTGGTAGCGGCGCCAGCATCCGCTTCTGTTCTACCAATGTCGCCAAATGATACGTCGTCCGTCAGTGGATGATGGAGCTTGACGTTTTTGTACGATTTAGAAGGCGTACACTCGCGTCCTGCCAGATCGCTGGTTGAGACCTAAACGGATACGATGCTGTGTACCACTCACTCATAGTAAGTTGAGAGCATGACTGCATCGTCACCCAAGCACACATCGTCTGTGCTTCCCGTCGGAACATTCATGGCAATCTCGCGGTAGGGAGCAGCTGACTTGACCTCACAGCTCCACATCAGGGGGTCGGTGATCACGGTGGGCTCGAGCACGTATCCCGTTAAGTCCTCAGCGCGTCCCGACGTCAGGTCTTTGAGCATGGATGGGATGGAATGAAAGTCCCAAACGACAACGAGGTCATGGTCTGAATCATTGGAGTCGTCCGAGCCGTCCGAACCAGACTCTGTACCATTGCTTGAGCCTGAGTCGGATTCAGAGCCGTCGGGCGGGATGTCTGGGATGTCTTTGATCCTCATGCTAGAGAGCGAGTCCAACCACGATGGTTTCTTGTACACATACCGCGCGCCGTAGACACTTGAACTCACAAGCGAAGTGGGAATCTCGCGGAAGCGAGTCTGTTCGCCCCACTCCTCCCAGTTAGGTTCGTTTGAACAGTACCCCCACCCCGCAAAGGGTCCTCGGAAGAGTCATAGAATATCTGGGAAAGTATAGTTTGCCGGGGGATGAGAAGTTCGTAATTCCTCTCCTCCCCTTCAGTGTCACGCGTGAATAACAGAACCCAGATCAACGTCATATCGCTTGCCCATGTGAACGGCACATCTTCAAGTGCTGCCCGCGGTGGTTGACAATCGACAAGACATTTGGAGTATCTGGCCGGCCGCTCGAGCGTTGGAAGGCCCATGATTACAGCAGCTTCCTTCAGCGCGTCTTCGAGTAACCGATGTGCTGGTGAGACGTTGTAGCAGTCGAAGATGGCAAGCGATGTGAATCCCCAATCCACGACAGGAATTAATATGTGACGGTCGTCCAGGATGGCGAAGTCGTTAGGGTCGAAACTGAGCTCATCATTTGGGTCCTCTTCTTCCAAAAGGAGACAGTACATATCCTTCCGTTCGGATATATTTAGTTCAAGCATTATGAATGCGGCCAAAAGTAAGCGCACCAGCATCACAGTTCCGGATTGCCAATTAAATGCCCGTAACTCAGATCGAAACCTGAAGTTGTAATCGGACACTTTGAATGCCGCCAAACTGCCTACCACTTGAAGCTTATAACAGATTGGTGCGCTCCGTATTCCCGAGGAGACTTGGATGGAAAGGACAGGGCAAATGGCCAGAGGGTGCGCCTTGCCTGTGGACATGGTACGGAAATGGATCAGTACAAGACGTTCATCCACGCTATCCGATGTTGATCAGAAGTATTTATGCAAAGACATGGCAGCTGTGCGTACCGGCATTCAGCCAGAATCAAGAGGTCCTGGCTGTGATCATGGGTCATCGCGACCGGCTCGAACCCGACGTCCTCAAGCTCCCAGGTCTTGGCAGGGATATTCCTGCAGTTGGCGGGCACGCGGTGGAACAGCACACCACGGTACGTGTCCTCCGTTACTCGCGAGCAGACCGACGCGTTGTCGCAATCGACGTCTGAGTCAGTGTTCCAAGGAAATGAGTGGTGCGCAGTCCACTGCAGCGTCCGCCAGGCTGTCCGCCATTCTCGTAGTTTGTCCAGGCGGTGCTGGGTCGACGTCGACGATGAGGGGTTATCTTCCACGCATGAGAACACAAGTTCGATTTTATACTGGAGGACGACAGATCTCTGGATCACGTCTCGGAAATAGCGGCAAACCTGTGTAATAGCAGACGAGCTAAGTCTTCGAGACGGCGACGAAACCAACAGAGTCGACGTACCACTTGCAAGCGAGCGATGTCCTCCCCGGGGAGCTCAGTGAGAATGTTTTCGATCACCTCAACTGGCAAAGACAGTAACCGGTCGCGCTGCTTTTTCTCGCCTTCACGGAGGGGTGTCTCAAGCTGGCCTGTAAGTATTCGAGCGTGCTTACTTGGTCACAGTAAAACTTTCGCAAAAGTGTTTGCAGACTTACTGCTGCTACGAACAGAAGCTACTGTCCTCAACAATCTCGCATGGGCTCGTGTGATAAACATACCAACCAAGATGTCATTGTGAAGGCGGCGGTGTGCTGGCGGGCGAGGGCGTCACGCCTTCTGCCTAACTGTGACGTCACTCATCAGCATTCCGTCACGATCTGCAGATTGGTTGTTTCGGAGTCGTGACTTTGCGCTTGCGATGTGTGCATGGGTCGGTGCTCTTTGTTCTTTGCCATCACCTCTCCCTCTCGCGCATCCTCTCACCCTCCTTACCGTACACGAACAATCCGCCGCTCTGAGGGCCTGTTCAATGCGCACAGCTGAGCTGGGGGTGTGCTCCTCCGCGCCCAATGATATTGCATAAATCATCAACGACATCCTACCTCGACCCGCAACGAAGAGTCTCTTTGGTCGAAGCAACTTGACGCCACTTGGTTTAGAGCAATCGTGTATTGGCACAGGTAATTCAGATTTTACTCTATGGGAGATCCACAATCACAGCGGAGCTCACTGCGGCCAGCGCGATATATACCTACGATCACTATGCAGCAAGTGAAGAGAAAGACATCCGCCTTTACCTGCGAAGGTGCCGCCAAACGCCCAGCGATTGAGGGAATAACCATCTTTTCGTAGCCTGCATGGCTTGCCCTTACGGTACTCGCTTCGGAGACCGTCGCGCTCGCCGTGGTCGTGTTGTTCAGGGCGGGCATGTTGCTGGCCATGGTGATGTCGCTACCCGCACGGACCCTGCTGGCGACCTCCGTTTGTGCCCCACCGAGGGCTCGGAAGGCGTTGGCTCTCGGCGCAGCATCCGTCGCCATGGCGCGAGTGCGGAGTTCTGAAGTTCATTGTTTGCCGTTTGTGTCGAGCAAGGAGAAAGCGTCGAACTCAAGGCTTCTGCTTCTCGCCTGCCGCGGACGCGTGCGTTGTAAATCTCGAAGTCGTCACCGAGGTCGATACTCATTGCGGTTGGCGCCAACGGCGGTGAACGCGCGTCGTGATCGACGTCCATGGGGTCGAAGGCCGCGTCAGCACTGGGCGAAACGGCCCTGGTTTCCCTGTATGCGCGCGAGAAGGCTAGGGGCCTTGCGGCGGGGAGTCTTGGGCGTCCTGGGGGTCGCGGCGTCCTTGCCTCGTTGTCTAGGAGTACGTCTGGCTGCCTTGCTATCCTGGGAGATGCTCATCGTCAGTGAGGTCGCCGTACAGAATGTCGAAATGGGGGCAGCTGTCGGTGTCACAGACGAGGCACCGGAAAGCCGCCGGGTTGATGCTAGCTCTTCGCGGCGTCTTCACTGCGGTTCGTCGACTTCGAGAGCGTCTTGGCGTTGTCGCGCCGGGCGCGTCCAGTTCCTGTCCTTCCGCTTGTCGAGTGGACGACGAACGCAATCCATCGTTAGCCGTCCTGGCGAGGGTGGCGCTCGAGTGACTTCGCTGCAGCCGTTGCCCTTTATGATACCTATAAAGTGTGAGTACATATCTTATCGTCTCTGAGCGTGCTTACTAACCTTCTTCGGCATCTTGCAGAACATCAGGAGCAAGGCCTTATTGCCTGGACGGCGGTCATACGTATTTGTGTTTTGATTGCGGTCAAATTGCAAAGACGTGTGTCTGCCGCCTCTGGAGATATGATCATCGTCTTCAAGGTCACGAGTGGCGTGCTGATTTTTGGAATGGCAGTTACACAACATGATGAAGGTTAGGAATGCCCGGTGCTGGACGTGCTTCCGAATTAATCCAAGGAGATGATTGAACGGTGAGGTGTTGTTGTATCCATCTCAGCTAACATGCTTGGGACTTTGATAGGTTGCAGCTCATGGTCAGCTGTGGCGTTGGTATTCCTTTGTGTCCGGCATGTCTCATTTCTATTTGAACAACCTTTGCGAAAGGGAAAATGGGGTAAACACTGCTTTCTTTCAGTCATAGGCTCATAGTGCAATTGTCAGATCAAATTCTTAGAGCTCTTCCCCAAAACGACGCTCTGCCCTTTACGTCTGTCGGGAACAGGGCGATGCTGCCATTCGAATTCAGTACCTTTGAGCTATATAGCAACACTCGAACATTTCGATGGACTACGTCCTCGTGAGTCGTGGGGGGAGCTTCCCATAGGAAGCGGCACAGAGATGATTACCCCAGCCAGTATACTTGATAAGTTTGCTCAATAGCCCTGTCGATCGAATATACATACGAGTGCAGGACTGCAGTCAGCGACATTTCTGAGGGACACTTGAGCGACAGTAGTTGCAGCAGCCTGGGTGAGCGCTTCAAAGCGATGCAGGTAACCGGCCGTGCGCTTGCGATGTGGGGTCCTTTGTTCTTTGCCACCATCTCTCCAGTGTCGCGCACCCACCCTTTCCCCTCAATAACCACGACCTATCTACCACTCTCAGGGCTCATTTATTGTACCCAAGGTCAGACCGCGGCGTGCTTCTCCGGATGACTTATCAACGAGATCTGCAGCCCCCGCCTCGTAGTGAATACTATGACTGGCCCCACGTTTATAATTGACCCACCTTTTATAATTTCGCTTTCCTGCGCTCCCTTGCAACTCGTTGGTGCCCAGAATTTTTCTACAGATCCTTCGAGGATGCTTCTAAGCGATTGCCAACTTGTTTTGTGCAATTTCGTGAGCGGGAGGGATAGGAATTTTGGTGAAGCTCAAATTACGGTCGTTTGCAAGAACCAGCCCATTTTGGCGCTAATCATCCTATCGACCAATCCGCATGCAGGATCATCGCTGAATTGGGGAATTCTGTGATGCCGCCCATAATTTTGAAAGGTGGGCTCTCTCGAAAGAGCCTCTCCCATTCGCCCTACACTCGTCTTAAAAATACAGAGAAAATACAGGCATGTAGGCAAGGTAGTATTGCACTGGTATACCAGGATTTATGAGGAAAACTGTAGTAACACGGGAGCAGCACCTTAAAGAGTAGGAATCCTTATAAACGTGGGGCCAGTCATAGTAGACAATCCGGGTCAAGGAACTTAACGGCGCGTTGTGTTAGAACAATCATGTATTGGCATAGGTAAGTCAGGCTGTACTTTATGGAGACTCTACAATTACAGCGAAACTCACCGCGACCAGCGCGATATAAAGTACGCATACAACTGGTGAAGAGACGGACAGCCGCCGCGACTTTACCTGCGAAGGTACTGCCAACGCCGGCCGTCTGGGAGAAGACCAACCCGCTCGTACCCTGCGTAGCTTGCCCTTACGGTACTCGCTTCGGAGGCCGTCGCGCTCGCCATCGTCACGTTGCTCGGGGCGGGCCTGTTGCTGGCCATGGTGATGTCGCTACCTGCACGGACCGTGCTCGCGACATCCGTCGGGGCCCTCATAGAGTAGTCAGAGGGCGTTGACTCTCGGCGTAGCATCTGTCGCCATGGCGCGAGTGCGGAGTCCTGAAGTTCGTGGTTTTTTTTTGTGTCGAGCAAGGAGAAAACGTCGAACTCGAGGCTTCCGCTTCTCGCCTGACGCGTACGCGTGCGTTGTAAATCTCAAAGTCGTCACCGGGGTCGATACTCATTGCAGTCATCGCGGGCGACGGTGGGTGGGCGGGGTCATCAACGTCCATGGGCTCGAAGACCCCGCTTGCGTTCGAGACGACAGTGCCGGACTCTTGCATCCATGCGAGAAGGCTGGGTACCTTAGCACGACCCGCCTTCAGCGTCCTAGGGGATGGGGCCGCCTTTGTACGTCGTCTGGGAGTGCGCCTAACCGACTTGCTGCCCGTTGTGCGTTCATCGTCGGTGATGTCGCCGTAGAGGATGTCGTAGTGGGGACAGTCATCAGTTTTGCACACCAGACACATGGATGTTTCTTGGCTGATGCGCGAACTACTGTATCGTTCGACCTGCGCTCTCCGTCGACCCAGCGCCCGCTGTGGCCTAGTCACGGCCGGTGGGTCGGTCGTTGGAGCCTCGCCTTGTCGGGCTGACGACGAGCGGAGCGTCATCGTTAGACGTCCGGGTGACGGGTACGGCTGGTACGACGTGGCAGTCGCAGCGGTCGTCAGTGCCTATAGGTCGTGAGTGGGTGCTGCATCGTCGATGAGCTGGTTATTCACCTTCTTTATCATTGTAGATAACGTCGAGATGAGGGAGCGTTAAAGTCGAAAGAAGAAAGAGGATATCGAAGGAATGTCTTGCAGGAATCTGAGATTTCTCCAAAGGGTCCTGACATCTTATAGGCCCAAGGGTAACACGGCCGGCCGCTACTCCTTAAGCTCACGTGAGACCGCGTCAGCGATCGTGGCCGGGGTTTCTGCATTCGACAATGTGACAATGCAGCCGTTGGTCGTGGTGTATCCGCGCCCGCCATTCATTCCGATATCGATGGGGAATCAGCCCAGGCTCAAGGCGCAGACCGTACCCTGGAAACCATTGTCTCCAAAGGCCCTCGCTTAGTTGCTCAGCCCGCCCTGGCGCGTTAGTGGCCGCGAGAGGCCCGCCTTCTTCGAGACCGGGCATCTGACTTTCAAACGGGCACAATCCATCAGCGGCGGCCGCCTTTGACTGTCCGCGGCGCACTTTCGCTTGTGCTCGCTCTCTGATGCTTACGTAGTGTTCGTAGAGGCCACCCCCTTACGCACGCACGCACGACATACAAGAAGTCTGGTCTCTGCTTCGTCGGTCATTCCGCCTCCGTTATTTTGCACTGTTAACCTCAAGACTATCGACCGTCCAAGCTCGCAAGCCGTCGAAGACTGACACCGCCCTCGTAAGTTCAACATCTACACTCGGTGAGCCGCATCTTCTCTCGATCTGCACGTTTACTCACCGGGTCTGAGTCTCCAGATTATGGATTTTCTTTACAGCCTTCTTAGCCCTGGCAAGTCCCCGCGCAAGCAACAGCCCGCCCGGTGGGCCCCATATGAAACCCGTTCCCGTCGCCACCCGAGGGAAGCCCCGCCTTCGCCTCCACCTGGAACGTTCCGATCGCGTCCTTCCGACAAGAAAGCCGGACGCTGTGGGCCCCGCCGCCCCGACGGCATCTTCAACCCTCCTGGCGACGATGTACTCCCGACACGCGCGCACGCGCCCCGGAACTTGGGGCTCAGCGCCGAAGCTGCCCGGAGCGCGGAGGGGCAGCGCCTCCTGCAGGCCCTGGCCGACATCGAGACCAAGGAGCGCAGCGACGAGCTCGACGAGCTCCCGCCGCCCGGCTGCGAGTGGGCGTCGAGCGACGACTCGCACGAGTCCTCTACTGGCGCGCAGACCCCCGCGGACGGCGCGTCCATCAACACCCCAGCGACGAGCACTTCGTCAACATCCTGATGGCGACGCGTGCGGCCGCGGAGGAGAAGGCGGCGCGCCTGGAGGCCGAGCTCGCCACCGCGCGGCGGCTCCTCGAGCGTGAGCAGGCGCGCGTGCGGGAGGAGAAGAAGGCGGCGGAGCGTTGGCGGAAGCTCAAGGAGGCACAGGACGTGCGGCGCACGCAGCAGCAGACGGAGCTCGAGGCCGAGATCCAGAAGCTGAAGGAGGCGCGGCACAAGGCGTATCTCGAGCAGCAGGCGGCGGCGTACGAGCGCAAGGTCGCCGCGGCGCAGGCCAGCGTGGCAGCATTCGAGGACCGGCGCGAGATCGAGCGACAGCTCTTCCTGGAGAAGGAGGCGCGCAAGGAGGCAGAGAGACCGCGCGCCGCGTCCAGGCAGAGGCCGACCGCCTGCGCCGCGCAGAGGAGACGCGCACGCGGCAGGCGACCGCGGCGCAGCGGGCGCAGGAGGCGGAGGCAGAGGCGGCCGCGGCTGCGAAGGCGCTGCAGATCTACGAGTGGAAGTGGGACGCGCTCAAGACGGGCCTGCACTGCGGGGACCCCATCGTCGACGGCACGATCCCGGGCGACCAGCTCCCGTGGCCGATCCCTACCCCGCCCGGCCACGTCGTCGGCCCCGCCGACGTGACGCCCGACGCCGTGCGCGCGTTCGTGCGCCACGACCGCCGCGCGGAGGACATTCGCGCGAAGACGTTCAAGGAGAAGGTGCGCCGGGAGCTGCGGCGGTACCACCCGGATAAGTTCAGCTCGGTCGTGCTGCCGAAGACCTGCGAGGCGGACCGGGCGGGTGTGATGGCGATAGACGATGCCGTGGTGAGGGTCCTTACTGGCTTGTTGTCTGAGGCCTCAGTCTAGTGTCGTCATCACAAGGTAAGCCGCTAGACTTTATTCTTTAGAAAATTGTGCTCTTTATACTCTATGCCTGCACTCTCGTGTAAACCATATGCCTTATGCTCTATGAATCAATATGCCCATACGCCTAAATCCTTTGAATAGTATCTCTTAAGCTTGAGAACCAGATGCGGTTTTGTTCCTGCACACCTTCCTTATGGGGGAGTTTCGTTTCCATATCCACTGAGCCGGCGTTTTCCGGGGTTTGCCCCGCAGGTCTCTAGCGCTGTTCGCTCAGTCTCGTTTATTCGAGGATCACTGCAGCTGAACAAGAGAGAGCTTGTATTACACAGAACGAGTCAAGATACTCTCAAGTTGTCAAGACAGCTTTAGAGTATTATCCTCATCTACGGGTTGAAGCTCGAGCTTGGGGAACGACACGACGGCGATCTGGCCATCGGCGGCCGGGACGCAGGCGGGGCGAACTTTGCTACTTGACGACTTGCGGGATATCGACAGTAGCCGTATGCAACAAAGCAAAGCATCTTACAGATCGTACGAATCAAGCAAAGCTATTCTGGAGCGTGTTCATGTTCTGGTTACGACAGAGTCCATACAGGTAATGTTACATGTTGCAATTACTATTGTCCGCGGTATAACCGTTTAGTACTGACCGTTGTTCTGGTCATAGGTCTGATCAAGCTGGGAGCGAGCTGTATCGGAAACAAAGTCAGAGCACGTACACCGTGCTTGGCTGAAGCGCACTCACCTTGGCGCTTGGCCTCCTCCTTGTCGACGAAGTCAAGGCCGCGAGTCTCGACCTCCCTGTCGACGAACGCGCCAGCGAAGCCGGCGCTGAAGGACAGCATGAGTGCCCAGATCTCGGAAATAGCTGGACAAGGACTCACAGGAGCTCCTTCGCCTCAGCGTGGCTCGCAGGCTGGCCGTTCTCCGAGACGTGGTTCTCGTAGGCTTTGGCAGCCTCGAAGGACGCGGCGCCGGCGATGAGCTCGTGGCTGATCGAAGACTGATGGGGCTCGGCCTGCACATCCCAGTGAGCATCCGGCAGCTCGGTCTATCACAGGCTGTCGACGTACGTTCTGGTACTGGTCGTAGGCCTGAGCCTGGTCAGAGCTGCCGTCGAACCAACCCATGGTGAACAATAAGAGTGAAAGGTGAGTGGGTGTGTAGATGAGAGTGTGTGCCAAAGCGTAACGAGCTCGATGGGCAGGTCGACGGTCTTTATACTCTCTCGGTCAGGTACCCCTCAGTGACGAAATTGTGGGCCAGATCCACTTCCGTCCACGAAGTCGTCGAAATAGCACCGAACATATGCGCAATTTGTCGCAGAGATGGTGCTAGAGCAGAAAGCAGCCCTTATTTGCTCCTCAACATTTGGACTGAGAGTGGTGCAGCTTATGGCTATACTGATGTCCGTGTTCTATTTATAGCAGCAATAGCTCACGGCACACGGTGACGCTCTGCTGTGTGCCTGGCCGTGCCTCAGTAGATGCTCCTTACAGTAACAAACCAGACTACAACAGCGCACCGCTCTCACTGCAGCGGTCAGACCAACTTAACGCATCGCGAGCGTAGTAAGTCCACATCTCACGATTGTATGGATAGACTCGTTCAATATCAATGTACGAATAATAACTAGCATAGCGGGACACTGCGCTCTGACGTACTGACCCGGAAATTGTTTATCTTTCAGGTACGCCCGGCGAATCGCATCGCGGAGCGTTTACATGGGAACGACCCGAACCATCGCTGGTTGTTGCTTTGTTGCTGCTCGCCCCATACACAGCGGTAAAACGGTCAAATTAGTGGATAAGGTACGCTCCAGTTTCAGCATGTTGCCATATTCCGCTCAATGTGACGTCAACCATCCTCGGATGCTCTTCAGCCATTTCTGACTCTATCAAAGCCCAGTCCGAGCCAGCCTGGTCTCGAGTATTTCTGGCTCATGCGAGCGAAGCAACAAAGAGCAACAACATGAGCAGGCCGGCTCAGATGTAGCCAAGCACAAATTGATCCTCGAAGACGACCGCAGCAGCACATCGCACGGCTAGAAATCAGCCGCCGTCGAAATTCTGGCCGTACATACTCTGAAGAGCTACTTACGAAGTGCTACTGAAGCGCAAGTAGTGCCGCTATACCTGCTACGAACTTGGCAGCGTGGCGATGGCTTACTCTTGGCAGCATGTGGGGCACCCGCTAGCTGATTGCCGCAGCGGATAGGTCGACGGCGCGGACAAACTGTCGCCCACAACACACAACACGCTCACGGCGGAGGCCTTTCTATCTTTCTTGGCCTTGTCATCATTCTCCGAACGCGATCACTGACCAGCGGACAACACGGGTTCGCATAAAAGTACATATATTTCATGTCGTTGATACACCAATATTCATCTCGACGTATGTACATTGTAAGACCGTCTGGGGTAATTGATTTGCTAGCCGATGTATGCGGGGATTAGCAAGTGTAATAGCGGATTTCCGTGAGCTTAGTAGTTGTTATATTGCTGGTCGTAGGCCTGCTCCAGCTGGTCGCGGGCTACACTCGCGGGCTCAGAGCACTGCCAGTAGAGATTATAGTGAACAGCGTACCCTGGGATTTGGCCCGCTCTCGGTCGATGAAGTCCAAACCACGCGTCTCAACCTCGCGATCGACAAAAGCACCAGCAAAACCAGCCCTGCATACGGGTATCACACTCAGTGTCATTGAAACATAAGTGTATCGCGCACGCGACTCACAAGATCTCCTTCGCGGTGGAGTGATCGTCGGGCTGGCCGTTCTCCGCGACGTGGTTCTCATATGCCTTCATAGCCTACACACGTACGCACACAATGGGCACAAGCTGACATCCCGATGTGCCTCGGCTCACCTCGAAGGACGCGGCACCAGCGATGAGCTCGTGGCTCAGCGTAGCCTCGTGCGGCTCGACCTACGCTTGCGGCATCGCGGTGAGCAACGCGGAGGACCACCAAAGACAGAATACACACGTTCTGGTATTGATCGTAGGCCTGAGCCTGGTCGGAGTCACCGTCGAGCCAACCCATAGTATATGAGGACGATGCAGAGGGGAGAGTTTGGTGCGCTCGCGAGATCCCCGAGTGCTCTTATATATGCAAACGAAGGCCGAGGCTGGGCTAGCAACGGAGGACAGCGGTACATATCTGGAAAGAAAGACATCCTCCGCAGAAGTAAGACGTGGAAAATATCACGGAGCTATAAATGTGTATCAGTGCCGAGAGAGACGATCGATGGCGATAAGTGCTCAACAGGGCCGTTGGTTGGTCGTTCACACTTACGACAGCATGGCCCGACGGGGACCTGCGTGCGCAGTAGTCACTGCCTTCAATACAGAAGTCGATGAGGGTGATGTAAGGCTGGCTTCTTTATTGCTGGACAGCCCGCCCGCCCATTGTAAGGTCGGACATGCCGTTTGGCGACTTCCCTCGTCTCAACGAGAATGCCTGATGTGCGCTCGAGGTAGAGAGGCTGAGCTTACCACGGAAGGCAAGGCGTCTACACCGGCTGAGTAGTCTGCGCAGATCATAAACAAACTGTGTCATGGTTGATCGCACTCCGGAGGAGCGCATGCCATTCCATTGCAGCCACGACGATCGAGATGCGACGACAACAAGGACGATGAGTGGAGGAGTGTACACAAAGCTAGTGTTGCAGAGGGAAATATACAGGCGAAAAATACACTGGGCTGTATACACTGTTAGCGAAGTGCTGACTGGGGAGATTTATGCATACGCACTGTCGTGTGGGCTGGCAATTAGCTGGCGGGACCAGCATATTCCTCGTACAGTGTATTGACAAAGCTGCTGTCAGTCTGAAGCCCGAGGTCCTCGTCAGTACGGACGCAACTATTCTACAGGCATGTAGCACTCACATAAATCAGGGACAAAATCTCCTGCACCAACTGCTTCTTCGACAAATCGCGACGGGGCGCTTGCGGGTGTTTCGCCAACGCGGAGAAGAGCACTCCTCGCGCAACGTCCGGCAAGCTCTCAGCCACAGAGCCATTGGTACCGTTGACATGAGCAGTCGCGGCAGGATGCTCGGTAGCAGCGCCATTGACAGCATGCTTGGTGTGCCCGTTGACTTGTGCGGTAGGCGTAGCCTGCGCCGCAGCTGACTGGAACAAAGTCTCCATGGTAATCGAGGTGCTGCTCGCCGACGCGGCGCCGTTGATCGTAACCTGCCCCTTCGTCGGGTCGTCCCACCCGCTCTCAATCGCATCCCGCTCCTTCTGCCGCTCCGCCGCGCGCTCCTTCCGCGTCTTCTTCCTGCGCTCGGCCTTCGCCTGCTTCTCCAGCCGTGCATTGAATAGCGAGGGGTCCGCAAGCGCGCGGGTGTCCGAAAAGTCCAGCTCGACGACGTCGGTGTCTGAGCTGTCGTTGTCGTTGACCGGTGCACGCGGGTACGGCCACAGCTCCGACTCTGCGGAGAACGGCACGAGTGTCCGTGCCCGCTCCGCGGGGTCAGCAGCGGTGGGGTGCTGGTTGGGCTCGTTGACGACAGAGGTGGAGGCGGCCGCGACAGAGCTCAGCAGGGACGCTACGGAAAGCTGGGAGTGGCCGGAGCGTTGTAGAGAGGGAGCAGGAGAAATGCCTCTGGCGGGCGCGCGAGGGGTCACATCTCCTTGCACGCTGAATGCACCAGGGGCGAGACCGCCTTGCATGGGCTGCGCCGCTGAAGAAATCCCTTGAGGAGATGGTTGTGCTGCAGTCGCTATATGAACACGGTGGCATCCCAGGCTTTCAGCGGGAGACTTACCTTCGGAAATACCATCGCTGAGCTCGTTGTCGCCGTCATAACGCTTTCCTGAGCGGTGTGAGCCGTTGGAGCTGAGTGCGGCAGAGGACGCGCGTGAGCTCGCTGAGTCGGGCGCGAGACCGAGAAGGGTCGAGATGACATTCTGGGTGAGTATCTGGGGTAGGGCGGATGACTGTGGTTTCAGGTGAGACAATTTGGATCTCCTCTGGTTGAGGGGGTAGATGGCGTGGTTGGGTAAATAGAGGGTTGTGGGCCTGGTGGTTTGTAGTAGCTTCAGGTGGTGCAACAGAGGCAAAGATGGAATCCAGCAACGCTAGACCTCGAGTCGGGAGTGGCAGCAGGCGGGATAGATGCTACACGGGCTGGGATATTCACAGGACTTGCACTTGCACTCGCGTAGTTGGCCTCCCTGGCCCGATAGGACGGCGAACCAATTCTGCACCGACCTGGACGAAGGCGCAGCGGCGACAGACGCGGCTGTCACAGCAGCAGCAGCTGGAGCGGGTTGTAACTTGGAAAAGAGCTTGTCAACCTCTGAGACTCCGGTAGAGGTAGTGGCCTGAGCAAAAGCTCCAGCAGGGACCTGGGATTGCTCTGTGACATATGTGAATTCTGTATTTCCGTAATAGAGATATGGCACATACGCTGGCTCTGTGCAGTTGCCGGCAGTTGTCCGCCATAGCCCGGATACTCGCTAGATGGAGGTGGAGGTGGGTGCCCAGGACCGTATTTATATTGGTCCGGATACGGCTGGCCTACTTTCACATAGGAATGCAAACTGAATGTGTGCAGCGTAATCAGACGGGGATCCGTATGAGAATGTGTGAACGGAGACGCACCGTAGCATCACTTCCTTTATTGTTTCTACGCGACCGTCTTGGGGAAACTGCCAGATTCCGATGGTAGTTGAGGTGCCTTTTTCGGCTTGTCCGGGTTTGCTGCTGCTGCAGATGCTGGCCGATCAGGCACGGACATGTCTTTGGCAAAGTCTCGGTCAAAAGCAGGTCGATGTTGCGGAGGAAGGGGGTATGGCAGGTTCATCGCAATCCGGCGTGTTGTAAAGTCTGTATAGAACCGGTACATGAGGTAATTCCCAACGACCTCAACGTCGTCCTCAGGATGAATTCGTTTGCTGTAATCACCAATGTCCAGTCTGTTTAACACGTAGAAGCCATATACTGGAGCGTCTCGGCTAGTAGATACATTGAGGCGAGTTTCTGTGGCCGTATAGAGAGTGGACATACTGTTCAACGATGAATATGCTCCCTTCGTGTCCTCCACGCTCCCATCTTTTCGCATGTCCATTGAAGGTATAGAGGCAAACATGATTGAATTGATCCAAGATCGAAACGATAGAGGGGTCGCGTCGCTTAAGAACGTTGAGGTTATTCTGATATATCGAGTCGAAAGCGAGCACGAATTGTTTCTTTAGTTGTGGAGAGGACGTGGGTGCTCGTGCGATGTTGCTAGCAGATACATTTGATGTTGAACGAGGTCTTCTAGGAGCCATTATTGATACACAGAGAGTGAAAGAAACCGAGACCTGGAGGGCGAGAGGGAGGGAATGGTGAAGCGGATTCAGAACATCCTACGCAGACGCGGGGACCGACGTCGACGAGAGTCACGTGGCGTAAGCGCTTAGCGCTTCGCGCTCTGGCCCGACGCCGCTTGGATGCCAAAGTTCACCTGGCGTTTGTCCACCACCACGAACTGGTCGACATCTCGTCGCAATGCTCCAGTACAAGCACATATGGAGTAAAAGTGCCACGGCAGAGGCTCTCCGTATCGTTTGCTCGGTCATTTACGACAGCCCCAAACCTCTCACCACCCGAGAGGTGTACCAACTTGCGCTGAAGGAGCCCTCAATGAAGATCGGCAAGAACCCCGTGAAGTTCGAGAAGTCTGAGAAAAGACGATACACCACGGGCCATACCCTCCGCATGTAGACCATCCTATCCGGTCGATGAGGTACGCTTTCGACCTGTGTTGTCACGTCGGCGGTGGACCTGAACATCCCGTGCGGAACAGCTACCTGAAGCACGCCGTGCTACCTGCGTTGGCCGCCCAGAACGCGGTGAAGAAGGTCCTTGGCTCTACCAGCCTCACACAGCAGGAGATTGATGCGCGGCTGAAGAGCATGACAAAGGCTGAGCAGAGGACAGCCAACCTTGGCAGCGTGCATCAGGTATGGATGTGGAAGCCTAAGGGCCCGCAGCCGGTGTCAGTGCCAGAACCTGTGCCAGAAGTCTTCGGCAAGGAGGTTGGTGTAGGGGAGGACTGGTCGCACCTCAATAAACGTCGGAGAAGGGTCAGAGAAGAGAAGGTTGCGAGGGACGTGGAATGGCTGAAGACTCTGGAGGAGGCGAGGAACGATGCCCCGGCGCAAGCATCTCCCTCATAGTGTCCCTAATTCTACATGGTCTCGCTTGTGCCAGCTCATATCAGCTCTACTTTGTTAATTGCGGTTTCCTAGAGTCTCTTCAGATGCCGCCATCATGCCACTTAGACTTACACATCCTATATGCTGACCATTCGTCGTCCTGTTCGCATTCGCGGGTAATGCTCGAACGCGGAGACAAAGGGAACACACTCCCACAGGAATATTATAGGCATACGAGAATGACAAGAAGGTGCGGAAAAGGCACTCAAACTAGAATAACTCTTCCTCCTCGGGCTTCCAATTCTTGGCCTGATCCCAGTACCCAGCCAGCTTCTGCCCCAACACCTCCTTCGCGGTACTATCCGTCGGGCAACTCTTCGGCTTGAAGTTGCTGAAGGCGCGATCGCGCAACTGGCCCTCCCATATCAACCAGCACTTGTTGTCTTCCAACGATACCGCTTCCTGATTGTCCTCCGACGCGGCTCTGTCCTTGCCCTTACCGGCCGCCGCATTTTCACCCTCTTCGCCTTCGTCGATCTCCACCTCCTCTCGGCCCCGCTCGCGCGCAGCCTCGGTCCAGTTCATACGAACCGTCATGAGACGCTTGTACTGCCGTACGAACTTGTGGGCACCCTCGACGTAAACCATGGCGAAGCCGGGATTGAAGATGCAGACGCCGGTCAGGTTCATTTGCTCGGCGTTCTTCCTGACCTTGAACCGATGAGCAGGATCGGAAAGAGTCTTGACCCTAGAGACATGGCCATCAGTAGTATTCTCTATCATTCAAAGGCGGGACGAACTTGAAAACTGCGCCGTAAATGCCCTTCTTCTCTTCGTCTACTTTCTTCGTCTCAACCTTCTCCCGCCTTTGCTCGTCCGTCAACTTGCGCTCCGAATTCATCTTCTCATGTGTATGCTTGCGCATGGCGACTTCACGACGGACACGGGCCTCGACGCGAGTGGGGTCTTGCACGGCATCCGAAGTCAAAACCTTCATCAGGTTTGCCAAACGAACTGATACAGAAATTTGGTGTTAGATATTTGACGCTGAACATGAAGCGGTTCACTTACCCTTCGGGGGTCAGGAGGGATGAGACCCATACGAATACGATCTCGTTTGTCCTGCAACTCAGCCTGACGCCTCTGCTTCCTCAGCTTCTTTCGTTCCTACATGCCGGGTGATTCAGCATAGTTCTGAGTGAGTTTGTGAACGCACATACCTTCTTTGTAAGCTTCAGCGGGTTGAGTGTGACCTTGTTCTTGTCGCCCGGCGCGGGGATAGGTATAGGATGTTGGATGTACATCGTAATGGGTGAGCCGTTATTGCGGATGTTCAAGTGCTCGATACCAAGAGCGACATCGTCGTAAGTTTTGCTGGGAAGGAGCGCTGCATCCCACCATTCCGCATCTGGAGGCGCATCTCTCTGTCGAATCGTCAGTAAGGAGCCTCAAAGAACGATGTTGGTTACGCACTCGGATGTTCTTCTCCAATGTCTCGAACTCCGAGTCTAGACCAGCTTTCTTTGCACTCTCGGCGATCCTCTGCTTCAATTGCTCCAGCTGAGCTTCTTGACGAATCTGATTACCGAGTTGCACATACTTGCCCTTGGGATTGAACCTGAAGTTGCGACCATGGCGCTCTTTGGGAGCGCCTTCAAAACCGCTGTCCGGCGTTGCTGCGCCGGAAGCGTATGGGTTGGACTGGACTTCTATCGACGCAGCAGGTGTCGACGGAGCGGGCGGAGGAGTGGGTGCATTCCGAGCATTTGCCTAGTAGACCGGAGTTCGGACTCATGTTGTCTTTATAGCTGGACAGTACTAACCTTGATCGACGCGAACTTGGGCTGCATAGGCTTATAGCGATCCTTCTTGGACTGCGGAGCCGGAGTAGTGTTGTCTAAGAGAAGAGGATGTGCAGCCATCTTCAAACCAGCACCTTGAGGCGTTGACTCCACGGGCTGCTGCTTGTTCTTCCCTGCCCGCGCCATGCTCTGTTGCAAATCAGACAAGTCAGGTAGTGTGTATCCGGCGACGTACCATGTAAGGGTTATCCTTCACAGCCAGCTTGCTCTGCGCTTCGGCTACACGTTTCTTGGCTTCCGCAACACGCCTCGCAAGGTCATCCGTATTGGGCGCAGGCGAACCTGCCTTAGACGACGGAACGGGTGGGGTGGAGACGGGGCTCGGGGTCGCGACAGCAGAAGTCGACGCAGACGCGCTGAGGGTGCCTTTCTTCATAGCAGCAATCTTCGCAGCAATCTCTGCACGCTTCTGAGCAATGAGGTCTGCATGTGCCTATAAACGCAACGTAAGTGTGCGACAGTCCCGTGGAGTAAACTGCCGACTTACTGAGGGTGCTGGTGATGAGGCATTGGGTGTGGTCTGAATGGTACAAGCGGTTATAGAGCATGGAACGAGGCATCGTAAGAAGGCTATTCACCTTAACATGCAGACGGAAGGATGGCACTCACAGCTTCACTGTGGAGAGAAATGAGCAAGTAACTTCTACAAAAGCAGAAGATGCACGGACCTCCTGGCCTTCTTGGCGACCCCGCTGTCGCCATTGCCTTCAAACGCTCGCTTCCTGTCGCTCATGTTGAGCTTGGGTAATCGTCGCTGAGGACGTTCCCGAGGTGTGGTGGTGGTGGCGGTCAGGGACAAGTGTAAGGAACGGTCAGAAAGCCGCTTACTTCCTTTGCTGGCATTTGTGACCTCGGTTTACTTTAGTTGAGACTCCGCCGACCACTGCTTCAAAGTATTGTTACCCCTTTCTATCCCCATTTGCTTACTCGACCTTACCCGACCTCCGTTCCTCCAACTTCCTTCCGGGCAACCATGAATTTCCTCTCGACCTCACGGTCACTTCTCTCAACATGTCGACCAACGCGGTCGGCCCCTGCGGCGACTCTGGGGCTGAACAGCCCTCATCTAGGCCTCAACTTCGCGCGATTCCGGTCACAGCTCATGCCTCGGCGGATTGACTGGATTAAACGGCACAAAGGCGTGCTGCCCGTACCCATAGGCGGGTCCACCAAAGGAACGACGCTCGCCTTCGGAGACTGGGGTCTCAGAATAAAGGGCAACGGAGCTCGTTTCTCCCAGAAGCAGTTGCTAGCGGCGGAGGATGCAATAAAGAGGAAGATTAAGCCTATCAAGGGCGCGAAGGTGTGGCTGAGGATATTCCCAGACATCCCGGTTTGCTTGAAGGTGTGTTAGAGCAGTGTATTTAAAGAGCCTTGCCGTGTTTATGACGTTATGCTTTTTAGGAAACGAAACGCGTATGGGCAAGGGTAAGGGAGCGTTTGAGTTCTGGGCAACTCGGTGCGTCTAGTAACGCCTCGCTTTGAGCATACGTCTCACTCCGAATGCAGGGTACCACCAGGTCGCGTCATCTTCGAAATTGGCGGAGTGCCCGTCCGTGAAGAAATGGCTCGTGACGGTGCGGAATTTGAATTGCCGTGCTCGAATGTCTGCTCACTCGTCCACCTCCAGCTCTCCGTCTTGCCGCCGACAAACTCCCAACAATCATGGAATTTATCGACAAGAAGGCACCCGCTCGCCTCGGCAACCTTGTGCTGACGCCAGACGTGATAGCAGCGGACCCAAGCCTGGCCGCATACAGCCGCAGTCCGCCCAAAACGGCGTGACGAACCATGGCTATCGCGCTGTGTCCACAGCGTTGGAGGAACGCGGTCAGAACAAGCTAGCTCGCTTATAATATCCCTCCAGGATCTTGCGGGCTGGAGCTACGCAGGGCAGCCTGCGCTCAGTGCGGATTTCTGTCATGTCATTCACAAACCAACCATGCACTACATAAAGTACGGCGAGTTAGACACCAACTCCGAGTTCAGGGGATAATGCATAATATTTGATCCATCATGAATGCAATCCGCGCACGTCTTGGAACTCACAAGTCGAGCAGTGTGGTAAACACCCAGGATCCTATCCAGAGGTATGCTTGTTGACAACAGGTAAACTGAGTAATGGACGACATCCAATCAAATACTACTAATGTACTACAGATTTCTTGTACGTATGGGTGTGGTACATATTCCAGGTTATTACAACAGAATTTAGTTTCCTTCATTTCTCTCCGCACGCCCAATCCATGCCTGAATATCATCACTGATGCGCCAAAGCCATGAGACTGCCGACGAAAGTCATAATCTGAAGTAATGTTGGTCAGCACTCGGACTATCTCAAAGCACGCGGAAGACCTACCAAACGAGGCCGAACGTCCACAATATCCTCGGGCACCAAGAAAATCAACGCATTCGCCTTTCGCGCGATCGAGATCGCGAGCTTGGCGTTCTGTCGCCTGTCCTCGTAGTCCCCAGTCTCATTCACGTTGATGATCAGGGTCGGGTCTACAATTCCTGGGCGCAGGGCCTCAAGAAGGTCGAGCAGGAACACACCGGTGGTGAGCGAGGGGTCCTTGAACGAACGGATTGGCCTGGCTGAAGGGTTCGCCTTCTGAACAGAGCTATTTGCCCACTTGAGGATTTCGGTGTCGCTAATTGGACGGCCGGCTCCGGTTTTCGACAGTGCGCTGAGAGTCTTAGTGATGTTCGTTCTAAACAAAAGAAAATAATTGTTAGCGTAGGATGGTGATTGAGGCATCGGAATGGCTCACCTCATCAGCTGCCACACGAGACCGAGGACAAGCGTCTTCGTGCCATCCACAATATCTGAACCCTGCACACCGACCAAGTGGAAGCCATTCTGCTTGCCGAGCTCGATCGCGTAGTTGCAGTTTTCCACCTGTTTAAACTTCGTCAGGTTGCCCTGGCCAGGTTTCACGCCATAATCCTCCTCCTCGCCGTCCTCGTTGAAGGTCGGCTCCACCGGGCCGCGCCGGCTTTTGGCTTGTTGACACGGCGCCACACCACACTCCCAGGCAGGATCTTGTCGTACGCCTGCAGAATGGCGAGGCCGTCCTTGAGGTTCTGGAAGAGGTTGAACACGGCGGGCTCGACGCCGAGGGAGTTGAGCCAGAGAGTGAAGACACGGGCCTCCCGCTCGCCTTCGGCGTCGAAGTCCTCGACGACGCCGTAGTCCTTGGCTTCTTGCTCGTCCAGGGGCTCGAGACCGGGGTGGTTGTTGAACAGGTTGGCGACGAAGGCGAGGTTAAGACGTGGGTTGCCCGAGATGAGTGATGCGGGCGTCAGATATTTCCTGCAGCCAATGCGGTCTGCACCTTGCAGAACCTGTTCTGCACGCGTCTTCAGATCCTTGGTCTGGAGGGGATCCCGAGAACATTGATCGGGCTTGAGCTGGTTTAGAAGAACAGTGTAGTTTTCGCCATCCTTGACATCACGGCTAAAGTTGTTTACTCTGCAGCCGACGCGTGAGTACAAACCACGACTTCAGAGAATACAAAGCCGTACCTCCGCTTCCAACCAGCTGCCTTCAAGTGGTAGTTAAACCACCGGAGGAGGATTTGGTCGGGTGTCAACCTCAGCAAGTCATCGATCGTCTCGCCCTCCTCGCAGAGTCGGTACAGCTCCGGGTGTATCTTAATATCCACTTGCGCGAGCAAACCTCTCCGAATGACCTGCCAGATGAGACCAAGAATGAGATGTTCTCGTCCCTCTGCAATATCGGTCGAGCCAATGTTGACGATCGAGCAGCCGATAGCCTTCGCGGACGCAATGACGATGTTGTTGTTTTCTGTCATTTGGAAGGCATTGAGGGGCTTGCGTGCTGTTGGCTTGTTCAGCACACGGACATCGATTGTGTCAGGGACGGAGTCGTTTATGAGCTTCGAGAGGATCAGACCGTCTCGGCATTCGTCGAACAGTTGCATGGTGTCTGTAGGAATAGGGAGTCGCGAACCAACGTCGGGATCGCCGTCCAGCACCTACACAACCAGACTGTGAGCCATATCTCAGTGCGAAATTATGAGCGACATACCCCATTGATATGGGCTGTGAATTCAGACCGCTCATCGTCGTTGATTGTATGCGCTACGTTTGCGTTCGAACCCGCGACAGCAACTTTGCCCGCCTTTGATGGAAGCGCAGCCTTGGGTGCTTGTTGCCTCAGCTTCACGTTGAGCTATGGTCCAAGCGTGGTGAGCCCGACTCCTGACGCAACGCCCAGCGTGGTCTTGCGCACCTCAACCCAGTCCTCCACCTCCACCTTTCCACTGGCGTCGACGCTGACATGCTTCAAAGTCTCTCGCGCACGATCGTATGACTCTCCGCTTGACTGGAGCGCATGCAGAACGTTGGCCTTGTCAACCCGTCCAGGTGTGTCTGTGGATATCGCGCTATGCTCTCAATAAGCTTTGCCGCCAGAGACGTAATTGGCAGGACAGACGTACTTGAATTTATTGATGAGGTCAAAGATCTCGTCTTGCGAGACCTCGGGGAACTTTTTGCGTAGACGGAGGGCCTCCATAGTGGTGGTATGGTTGCGAAACACGCAGTAAGGAAGAAAGGCTGGGTGGTAGGGTATCGATGGTGACGTCGTGCCCCCTTCCGGATTTATACATACCTAGCGCTGCGTAGGGCGGTGTTGGCGGTCTCGTTGCGGTCTCGGGCCCACACAGTTTTCTAAAACAGTCGACTACGCAGCATACCTGCGCAGGTTCGAACAAAACTTTCATGCAGAGCATTGCCAAGAGGTTGACGGAGCAGTTGACGGAGCAAAAGAAATGAAACACAGAAGCTCGCAGCGGTTATAACGTTTCGGTTGATTTGCTATGTACGGAAGGACTCACGCTAAGTACAATTGCTGTCGAATACATGAGAGTGCAGTTATTGTGGAAGATACGACGGGTTTAGCATACCGAGAGTTCGAAAAGACTTATACGCTGAACAGCTAGTCAACTGTGAGCAGCTCATACTTCTCGCCCCTTCTGCCCAGCGCAGCCTCGATAATCTTCATCCCCTCCAGCACCTTCTCTTCTTCCAACCTCCTTCCAACCACCTGCACACCCACCGGAAGACCATGCATTTTATCAGCGTCATACATTTTGTACTGCTTGGCTTCCAGGTGATTCCTTGGTTTGAAGTCGCGGCGCAGCACGTCCTTGGCATGGTCTACATGCGTGACGGGAAGTACGCCTGCGGAGTAGTCAAGCTATGCCCATTTCATGAGCAGCGATTCACTGAAAAGCGGGTGGAGGTACGCACAATATTGAACAAGAACGTGTATCCGCACGCCATCCACCCGGACTTCATCCCTCTGTGCGGAACCGCCGGGATCGAGTTCGGGACCGTCAAGACAAAGTCCAGTTGCTCGACGTTCCACATATCAAACCACTTCTCCCGATACGCCTCTCTCCGTGCTACCAAGGCATAGTACTCCTCCACGCTCTTCTCGCGCCACACCTCGATGAGCGAGGCGTATAACGCGTCGCTACGGATGTACCGCCAGTACCATGCGTACAGCTTGCGCAAGAAGAATGGGAGGCGGAGGGCAGCAAGGGCCTGTACAACACCGTCGTCGAGGAATTCGCCGAACCGCACGGGCTTGGTGGCGACTTTGCCTGCATCTGCAAAGAGCAACTGGCCACCAAAGGATAGGGCTTCCAAAGCATCCGGAGGCGTGCTGCAAAGGCCTGTCAACGATATGCACCATATAAAGTGATCGTACTCACAAATCGACTGTCTCGTGCCCTTCAGACTCCAGAGCGGATACCGCCTCGGCCAGAGCTCGTGTGCACGCTGGAGAAGGTTCGATTACACCTGAACCGGGTGTTCAACTGCTGGTACCAGAGAAACTGGAGCAAGTCTCACCGTCTGTCCACATCACACCCCACTTCAGCTTCTTCCTTTCCGAGCTAAAAGGCTCAACATCCCGCCACGGTATCGGCACGCACTGTCAAATATATGTGAGTGTTGTTTCACGGGCAAGAAATAAAAACAACAACAAACCGAGTGATCATATGTCCAAGGTTTCATGCTGACGATAGCTTTCCACACCATCTCCAAGTCTTCGAGAGTTCGAGTCATGGGGAATACACGGCAGGCACACCAATTTGCCCTGGAATGCTGGTTGGGTTGCCGGTCTTGGGGAATCTGTGCATGGACGCTTTGATGGTGTATACACCAGAATAGTGCCTAAGTTGCGCTTCAGTGTTCCGTCCAGAAAACAATAGGTCAAAATGTACTCACGCAGGTCCCCTCACCGACCCAGCAACATCGGTACCAACACCCAATCTGCTCCCTCCATACGCGATCAGCGCCGCTTCACCTCCGCTGCTTCCACCGGCCGCATACAACCCGTTGTGCGGATTCTTGGTTCGTCCAAACACGTCGTTCCCGCTCTCCAACGACAGCAGCGTTATCGGTATATTCGTCTTGACAAATGGCACGGCGCCTGCATCCTTCAGCAGCCTGACCAAGGCAGAGTCTTTCGTCACGGTCTTGCCGACCCAGGCCGAGTATCCGATACATGCGTCCCACCCAGCCACGCCCGTCGTATCCTTCAGGCTGACAGGCATGCCCGCAAGAGGGCCGGTGCGATTGCACGAGCGGGCCCATTCTTCAGCTTCTGGAACGAGTAGCTCGGTGAGGCAGTTGGTTGCCGTGTGCGCCTTGAGGGCTTGCTTGCTGTACGCGCGAAGTACATCGATAGGATCGAGGGTCCCAGACTGCACTTGTTTCACGGTCTCCGAGGCTAACTGCGAAATGATGGTTTTTTCTGAAGGTGTGAGAGGGGCATGATAGGACGACGGTAGGTTGTCGATGCGGGCTTGACGTTCTTTCTGCTTTGCGGCGCTGAGAGTGCGTTGGGGCAAGTCCGTGTGGTAATGATAACTTCGAGACTCACCAAGCACGCTGGTGTGCAAAATACCCGAATACCATCCCGCTCAATAACTGCGCTGGTTCTCAGCCCGGGCTGTACGGCGTGGCTGCGGTGGGAGTCAGCTGCAGAGTGAAGCAGGATTCTCGTGATACTTGTAGGCAGGCTCGGCAAAGGATAGCATTTCGCCCCGCCCAATGTCGCATGACCTCCTGGGATACATCGCACCCCTGAGCATTCCGATGCCCGTCTTGCTTATCAGAAGATGTAGTTATGTAACAGACGTCATCGCGCTGCGCCATATCCAGCTAGTGGTCGGCCCTTGTACCATGGCCTCAACTCCAAATCAACGGGGAATGGCGATTACGTCGAGTACGACTTATGAAGTCAGTCCAAACGTTCGAAGTTTGGGCTTGACCGAGAGGTTGAGTGGAAGTGTGACAGCAAGGCTGAGCAAATTGGAACCAAACAAAGCCTGTGATGACCGCCGCCAAATGCCGCCGCCACAAAGCCGTCGCCGCCTTTTCCCACGCTACCTCTCACCAGCTCTCACCACGCTACACAGCCTCAGGCTACATTATAGTCACAGGGTAACTTATCGAGCTCCAACATCACTAGTTCTACGACTAGCTCAGCAGACCTATGTTCGCCCATCACGCTCAGCATCACATTCAAATAAAAAGGGGAAAACAAGCCGCGATACCTTTCCGTTGATACTGACCTGCCGCAATGAATGTATAGCGTCAATATAGCGTCGCCAATCTCTCGACGACCGGCGCAGCGAGTTTCACATCTTGTTTCCGCTGCACTCCGAGTCGGGAGGATAGCGGAAGGGCGAAACAAGCAAGTGCACATTGGCAATCACGATCTTGGGATTGTCGCGCCAGGCAAGCGTCTGTGTCTCCCGTGGGTGTCATACATTGCTACGCCACCATGGGTTTCTGCGTCAGGGGCACGGCAAAATGGCTGCGGGATTAGCCGACATTCGGCCCTCTCCCGAGCCCATTTATGACCCGCCAGAGCCAAGTAGCACGGTCCTTTAACTCCCCTCGCTCTACCAGTGTTACATCCGGGAGTGCCTGGTCGCCTCGTCCTTCAACTGTGTAGCCAACGTTTCCTGGTTTTACCCGGCGTGGCAGAATGCCTAAACAATTGGTCTGGTTCATAACCGGTTTGTTCTTCTCCACCCCTTCCAGGTACTTCCCCTCCCTCACACTTCAGTCTATTACAGGCACCTCCACCGGCTTCGGGCAAACCCTCGCACAGACTGCCTTGTCTCGCGGTGACCGTGTCATCGCCACCGCCCGCTCGGTCGATAGCATCAAGCACCTCGAAGAATCGTGTCCTGAACGATGCAAGACCCTCGCGCTAGACGTGACTGCTCCATTCGAAGCAATACAGGACGTAGCCCAGCGCGCCCTCGAGATTTGGGGGCGCGTGGATGTTCTCGTCAACAACGCTGGAATTGGAAGCGCTGCGATCTCCGAAGAGACTGGGTGGGCACAATTTCATGCACCTTGATTTTTGGTCCGTGGGTTGATCGGCGTCGTATACACAGAGCAGCGGGAATGCTCACGGCCTTCAACATCAACCTCTTCGGTGTCCTTAACGTTACCCACGCGTTCCTTCCCGCGATGCGAGCCGCAAAGTCAGGGACCATTGTGCTCATGGGAAGCAGGCACGCCTGGAAGTCCCAGTTCCCAGTGAGCGTCCTGCTATTTACAGCAAGCATACATAAATTGACTGGTACTCTCACAGGTAATCTCGGTGTATGCTTCTGCTAAAGCGGCATTGCACGGTGCGTTCTGGGCCTCCGGGCGTAGCCGCTCCTTGCTCAAAAGTCTTTCCAGCGTGGGGCGAATCCTTGTCCGCTGAGGTGAAGGGCTTCGGGATCAACGTTCTCATAGCCCAGCCAGGAGCGCACCGAACAGGTATCATTACCGCGGCACAAGTGAACCCTCTCCCGACGAACCCCATACCGGCGTACGATCCGCTTCGCCAGCTCGCGCAAACTCGTTACGGGAATCAGGACGGGAAGCAGCCGAACGACCCGGTCAAGGCCATGACCGCGATCGTGGACGTGGTCCGAGGGGAAGGTGCAGCGGAAGGAAAGCCGATGCCGCTCTGGCTTGTTCTGGGCAAGGATTCAGAGGACGACTTGCGGGAGAACGTGCAAGTGAGACTGAAGAATTTGGATGAGTGGGCGCATGTGACAAGGAGTGTCGCTGTCGACTCGGACGATGTGGTCCTGATCTAGTATGCAATGCGTCAATATAAGAATGTACAATGTAAGTATGTCTGCGAGGGGGTTAGCATGAGAAGAGACTTCGTAGTGAGCATAAATAAATAGTTTGCTCAGAGGCGATAACGAGTGGCAATACGATGAGATGGTTATTGTCCGGTTATACAACGAGGCGGTTATGAGCAGAAGAGATCGTAATGTACCTGGAGTGCGATTATAGAGAATATGAAATGTCCGTAGTCCAGCATGAGTGAACATAAGCGAAAGCGTGATGCGTGAATACCCGTAAAGTCCCAAGTCCGTCTAATCACCAACAGTCCTAACCCGCCTTCCCATATGCGTCTCGTCACACTTGCGGGTGCAGCAACTCCGAGCTCGCAGACGGAACGGCAGCGAGCTCAGTTCCGCATCGCTTGTCGGAGAACCGAGTAGCCAGAGAGGAACATGACGACGAAGGTCACTGCGAGACTGACAAACGCGGGATGCGAGACATACGACCATGCGCCGTTGACATTGCATCCGCCGCACGTCCAACCTAATTTCGAGCGAGAAGATCAGCTGGGCCGCATGTCAGTGTAGTAACGTCGGACACGCACTCGCTAGCGGGGTGTACGGCTGCGGCGAATACAGCGCAAACTGCAGCGCATCGTTTTCCTGGAACAACCCTGGCGCCCTGGCCGCGCCCGGCCCCCGATCATCCCAGATGTGGAGGGTGTACGTCGCTTGCGCGAGCGGCGTGTTCGGGTGGGCCTGCTGGTACGAGAAGATGTCCCATGTTACGGACGTCGCGGAGCCAGGAATGATGCCGTCCGTCGGTCCGACGGGGTACGTATTGCCGTTGTCGCAGACGGCGGAGACGGTAAGGTGCGTAGGGGTAGAGAGGAGGTATGTGAAGTTCCAGCCGAAGGTGATCACCTGGCCGTCCGCGATCTTGAAGTAGGACGTCTGCGTCTGTGGAGGCTGAGTGATAGTCAAGCCACCCGCGGGCGCAGACTGGGGGATGCTGGTGATGCTGGACGACGACCCGGAGGCAGAGCCCGACTGCGACTGCGACTGTGATTGGGACGAGCCCGCCGACTGTTGCGAGGTGTTACCGCCTGAAGCCGCAGGAGTTTGCGTCGCTGACATCGTGAAGAGGTCTTAGGGCGTGAAGGAGCGAATACGGGCCAGCCACAGACGATGAGGGGGACAAGTTGAAGGACGTTGACGGCGACGGCGACGATGAGAAACCTGAAAAGCCCGTTGCACGTCCAGAAGCCTCCGTGTCACATCACGGTTACGAAGCGCTGTCACGTGTGTCACGTATGCTTCGTGTTTCGAGCGTCACGCTCGTCGCTCCGTTTGACCGTGTCTCTTCGGTCTTGCTCTGCCGTCTCGTTGTCCTTGCCGTGCGCTGCATGGCTTTCGAACACAAGAACGTCTGCCAGGAATCTCTATCCAGCTATACTTGATACTTTCATGCGCATATAAGCTCCAAAAGATAGGCAAGCCGATACGTATACGGTGTCAGAGGAGCCTGAACGGATGTTACTCCCGTCGGGCTGCTGTTGCACAGCGGGCATCACGTCTTTCCCACTACGATGGCGGTGAGAGTTTGTATAACACATGCCCGAAGCTCCGAGATGTCGGCAGTTGGGCTGAATAGGTGAGTTGCCTCAGTCTGACTTCCGCCTTCATACGTCGTGCTGAAATTTGGCAATGGAGGGCTGGGCGACGTTGAGACTGTCCTCGACCTGTTGTGGTTGCCAGGAAAGCCCGACCTTCATTCGAGATGGCTGTCCTTAATTATGCATTGCGGACGGGGAACAGATGCGACGAGCCCGAGGGCCCCGAAACGTATGCAAAATCATTGATCTGTCACAGCATTTCAACTTCATACTGGCCGGTTGCTTCATGCGCATTGCTGATCAAGGTCAGCTCAGGTCTCATCTATCTCGCTCGTTCAACCTATATAGGTCTGCGACGGGCGACGCTGCGGCAAATTTTCTTTTGGTTCGCATTTCATCCCTTCTGCGTGTATCGTTCTGACCCATTCATTCGTTATTCTATCCACTCGTTTAACCTCTATTCTAATGTCTAGTGCTCTTTGCGTCTCCGCCTTCCCCGAACCCCTGCCATCACAGCGGTCCACATCCTCCCACACGCACGACAAAGCCCTGCCCGGCCTCCCGGTGGAGCACCATGCGAAGCGCCCACGTCGCGACAAGGCACCGCTGTTCCTCAGCCCTACCCCCATTGAGCGCATTCAGGTCGAGCTAATTGATGAAGATGACGATGCAGATGAATGTCCCTACAGCCCCATGATATTCCTGCCTCTCCACGAGCCTGGGAGATCCTTCAATCATGGCGATGATAGAAGCTCTTTTCCTTCATCACCATCAGCCCGGCTCGCAGCCCATGGACAGAGTGATGTAAAGAGACAGGCTGTGTCTACAAAAGAGAGTATCGCCGCGTTAGGACTCTCAGGCCGCAGCCCTTCCCCAAACTACGACCTCCTGTCAACATCCTCCGCTCGTATACAAGACCTCCGGCGTGGGTACCTGGACCAACACATTCCCCTCGATCTTCCTCGCTCCCGCACTTCTTTCACTATCTTGAGCCTGGGACACCTAGAGCCATGTCGAGATCCTCGTCTCCATCGTACACGGATGACGATCATTGCAGCGAGCTGATGGTCTTCGCTGAGCCGAATCCTAACGAGCCTGCGTATGGCTCTGCATCCTCCGATTCATCACCACCACAACCGTCATCGTCGCGCTTGCGTGCACATACTGATAGGACATCCCCGCCGATACGCAGGCCGACCACCGCACTGTCTACACAAACTACCGTCTACTCGAGAGATGACCCCGACGCGTACATGCCTTACTCCCTGATGGGTGCAGGGGTTGGGTTCTGCTGGCAAGGCCCGGCACGCACCTACCCAGCCATCCCGAAGACCAAGCCGAAACCAAAGTACAAACCGAAATCCACGGACAGCTCCCTCCCGCGTCCGCAGACGCAGCGGTCCGTCCGGCTTGGCTTCCCCACCCTAAAACGTTTGACGAACAAGCGCAGCATACCCTCGCTCAACGCCATCCGCGGCGCGATGGCGGACAGTCAGGATGTGGCTGCGTCGTCATCCACCCTCACTTCCGACGGAGAGCGGTCGGTTGGGAGTTCTGAGAGTTTGGAGACGGCGATACTCGAGATGCCGTCGGGGGACGAGACGGAGACGTCGTCATCTGGAAGGATCGTTGCCCACCGCGTCGTCGGCGGCCGTTGGGAGGAGCAGGACCTCAACCAGGTTATCCCTGCGTTGCGGTCACTACGGGTTGCCGGGAAGTTGGGACTGTGAGCTACTTATGACATCGAATGCGAGTCGGTTTCTACATTTGCTGTATGCTTTGCACCTCCCTCTGTGTCGAATCGGACCTCACGCATTTCATTCTATCCTAGAGTTTCTCACACTTTATAATACCGTTGCACACGCCTTCAAGTCGATTCCATATCACAATGCATTCGCTTCACTGCTCCGTTCATCCTTCGCGCACCCGCCCGCTATTCAATGTTTTCACCCTTCGCATACCCCTCTTCCCACTGGCCGTGCCAATGGGCGCGACCGCCCTTTTCACACCCCTGGGCACCGTGTAGCCCCTTTTGTACGTCGCCGCCTAACTCTCGCTCGTGTGCTCGCTGACATGCTCGAAACCGCAATACAAGGCCACTGTGCATTTGACTTTGGTTCAATCATCCGGAATGAGTTCTGTCCCTGACCCGCGCTGCGTGTTGGATCCGGTTGCCGTAACTGTAACCACTGCTATCATACCAATTCACTGCACTTCTTGATAGCCAATAACGCCTGAAGCTAGAAGGATGGCGCTGGAGTGCTCGCTCCGCGCAGCCATCTTATGATCCAAGTTCATTCCTGAGCTACCGCCACTGTTCCGAATCGGACAGCCTCGCATAAAGGCCCGTCGTTCCGTCAAGAGAACCTGCGTCTGGTTGGTGAGCGTCCGTCCGCTTTTACCTTGTCTCAGCTGATGCTGCGGGAATGTCTCACGCATGGCGTACATGCTTGTCAGTCAGCACCCCGTTCTCTACCCAGGACGTGGAGGCTGTAAACGACACAGAGGACGGCCCACGTTCCTGATCAGCGAGCCTCCGAACGGCGGATGGTCGGCCTTCCTGAAAAGCCTCCAACTTTCCCGTGCGAAGCAAGAAAGCAAGAAAGACGCTTTCGGCGCGTCTCACCCTGGCCACACTCCCACCGGGCACGTGAGCGACTGAATGGCCTCGCGCTGGGCTATTCTCATGCGCTCGGTGATTGTATCACGGCTCTGTAGGGTATCTGTGGCTGCGAGGGCTTGTTTGGAGATCAAAACCCATCCTCCCAGACATGAGGAACCAAGCATCCCGCTGGGTGGCAGCACTGCGGAAGGGTTCCCATGAGCGATGGCTTGGAACTATATAACTCGCGGGTGCGAGGGTTAGGTTCGAGGCTCTCCTGCGCTCCTCTGTCGTCCTGCAAGCCCCGCTCGTGCCCGCGACGCTCACATAGGCCCGTCTTCCACGATGTCCGAAGCCGAGACGAAGTCCCAAAATGGGTCGACGGAGAAGATGGCCCCGCCTTCGGAAGTTGAGGAGGTATCCAAGAGTTCGACCAACGAAATCGACCTCCTCTCTTACCACCAGCACAATGCTGGGCGGCTTGTTATCGACCCCGCGTACGTTTGTTTGTATCGTGATGAAACCATCTGCTCACAGCTTGCCTTACAGGGAAGCGAGGATCGAGTTTGGTGAAGCCGTTGCAAGCAAGTTGAAGCTCACGGCAGATGGTACCAAGGTTCTCTGGCCGCAGCCCACAGACGACCCCGAAGACCCACAGAACGTGCGTCATTCTATCGTCTTGTCCGGATTTGTCTTCACAGAGCTGACATTGTATGCCATGTAGTGGACGGACTTCCGCAAGAACTTGCAACTGTTCATCATAACGCTTGCTGCAATTATCCCTGATTTCGACTCTGGTGTCGGCATCGCGGATATTTTCGCCCTTGCCACTCAGTACAATACAACGACCGGCGTGATCAACAACTTGACCTCTAAGTAGGCGTTTGCCTTTTCTCGCTTATACAATTTATGCCAATCTAATTACTTTCGTAGCTGGAGTATTTTCCTATTGGGTAAGGCCTGGCACTTATTATCAAATCGAAGTCTCGTGCTGATGAAGTTTATCGTTAGGTTGGGGCGGTCTGTTCGCGGTCATCCTCATGCGTCGCTATGGCCGTTTGCCGGTGCTCTTCTGGTCTCAGGTAAGACCAATTCCACTGGATCTCTTGTTATGAAACGTCTCATGCATGCACGTGTCATTAGATCCTCGCGGTTGGCTTCCTCGTCGGCTGTACATTCGCGCCCAATTTGAAAACCTTCACGGGTAAGAGTACCTCATTCGGCAAGCCATCTCGTAACTGACAAAATTGTTGTAGCTATGAGATGCTTGACTGCGTTCTTCGCGTATGTTTGTCTAGTCTTACCTGTCAGTACCAAAGCTAACGAACTACTACGATACCAGCACTTGCCCACAGGTCACCGTACGTGTCACTCTGCCGTCTTGAATTTTTCAAGTTATGCTGACACGGTGATGTTCAGGGTCTTTATATCGTCACGGATTTGTTCCCTTTCCATCTTCAGGCCAGGAAGGTGTGTCGTGGGACTTGCCATATAAACATCAGCCTCCCTGACTGTATCCCTGCAGTTGAACATTTGGACCATGGGCTTCATCGTCTCGCCGTTCCTGTCACCGTTTGCCTTCGGTTTCTTGGTAGCAAGGGCTAGGTAAGCCTACTCGGTGGAGTCGCAACTGTTACGTACTTACCCGCAATGCACCAATTTATAGCTGGCGCTGGACTTACGGCATTGCGTCTATCTACAGCGGACTGGTGATCGTCCTCATTGTGCTGTTCTCCGAAGAGACGTAAGTGCTTTCGGGCTGTGAGGAACTACGGGCCTCTCGTTAAGCGCCCTTCTCATCCTTTAGTCTGTACGACCGCGGCTTGGCCAACCCCCGTTACATTTCCCAGGGGTCTTCTCGTCTGCGCTACCGCCTCGAGAGCCTCATCGGTGTTCACGGGTACCGCATGGCCAAGTATCGCTCGTCGTGGAAGGCCGTCACTAGCATCTGGTTCAAGCTTGTATGGAGGCCTCAGCTTATTGGTATCCTGGCCTTTGAGGCTGTCCTTTTTGGCTTCGGCATCGGCATCAACGTGCGTTTCATCAACTCGGCCTTTTATGCAGATTTATAACCGTGCCACTAGGTTACGAACGCAGTCTTTGTGCAACAGCCTCCGCCTGCCGGATACGCCTTCAGCCAATTCGCCACCGCCGGCGTGTACGGAACTCCCATTGTATGCAGGCTTGTTGCGTCGGTGGAGATGTTCTGCTGATAACTGGCATAGGTTGCCGTCGTCCTCGGAGAACTGCTTGGCCGATACTTCAACGATGCGGTGATGAACTTCACCATCCGTAGGAACAAGGGGTGTGTTCGAGGCCGAGTCTCGTTTGTGGTATGTTTTTCATCACCAGCTTCCCCTCTACCAAGCTGAACTATTGCAGGACGTGCTACGTCGCTGTGCTGCTGTACATCTGCGGCTTTGTGCTGCTTGGTGCTTCCTTCCAGAAGCACCTCAGCGTCGGCGCACTCGTCATGGGCTGGGGCATCGCCGAAGTGGCCATCATGGTCAACACGGTCGCAGTTTGTAAGTGGCGCACTCACCCTGCGGGATCGCCGACGCCAGACCCTAGCTGATGGTTTGTTCGTCCAGACGCATACGTGAACGACTGCTTCCCCACTCTGCAGGGCGAGGTCTCCGCCCTGCTTAACCTCTTCCGGACGCTTGGTGGCTTCAGTGTGGCCTACTTCCAGGTCGTCTGGGCCACAAAGCACGGTGCGCTGCAGACATTTGGCTGCGAGGCAGCTATCGTCGCAGGCCTGTTCCTGTTGATTGTCCCTGCGCTCCAGTGGAAAGGCAGCTACCTCAGGGTAAGCACTCTCCTGTCAACGGGTTGCGTTCATCGCTGATCCCCTTTCTAGAACCGTTTCTCTCTCTGAATGTCTCCAATGGGTTTTACGACGTTTTCTGATGTTACACATGATTGTCACGTCGCTGTATTCGTACGACATAGACTGATTTATGAATGACTATCCAAAAAATAATCCGCAGTGAGGGTATGGCATAGTGGTAAATATACAAATATGAGGGGTATGTCCGGTTCCTGATACAGCATGTATGGCGACCCGTGGAATGTTGAACAGCGCACAGCGTAATAGTGAGAAAGCAGTACAGTAGCGGGTCAAAGCAGATGCAAGTGGCAAGAAAAAAGGCAACAAGAAAGAACACGGTAAAGCGGATGAAGCAGAGCAGGAAACAAAACACAGATATCTCATGAAGGGGGTATCATCTGTGTGACGCAATCTCAGTCAGCTGCATTACTATTGACGGACAGAGTGCACACACCTCTTGGCATTTGAGCCACCCCTTTTGCGCGTAGAGCTTGCCATCGCCTTGGTATACATCGACATGGCGTTCATAACATCTTTCGGGTCGTCGTCTTCTCCAGCGACCTGGTACAGATTTTCAAGTGCGAGGTCCGCCATTTTCTTCGCGGGGTCGGGGTACGACGCCTCCGGCTCCTGCCCACCGCGCCCGGGCTTCCACGTCACGAACCTAGGGTCCGCGCCGCCGCCAAAGCCGGCGTCTCCAGGCATCGACATCGGCGGGCTGCCGCTTTGCCACTGAGCCAGCATGCCTTCGGCGTCCCACGGGTTCCGTTGCTGGTTCATGTTGGCCGACGGAGGGCAGAAGGCCGCGGTGGGCCGCGGGCACCGGGAGTGGATGGCCGCTCACCGCCAAGGGCGTTCATCGCGAAGCTCCACGCCGACGCCGCGCCGCCGCGCGCACCCTCGAACGCCTTCTGCGACCACGCCGACGAGTCCTGTTCAGACTCTTCCGTCATGTCATCGTCCCACAGATTCTGCGTCGGGGCGGCCTGCGCCTTCGTCTCCTTCCGGGCCTGCATAGCTTCCCACGGCGTCATCGACCGCTCTGGAGGCGTGTTGTGCTGGAGGGAGGGGAAAGGGTTCTTGAGAGCTGCTGGTGTCTTTGCGCGTGCTGGCTTCGGCCGCTGCCCAGGGCGAGACGGGCGGTGCAGGAGCCACAACGGGAGGTTGCGATGATTTGCCACCGAAGAGCGAGAACAAGCCGCTGCCGCTGGCGGCTGCCCTGCCGTTTGCCTGAGCTTTCCATGGCTCATCTCCAGCAACGCCGTACTCCTGCTCAAACCGACCCAGCGAAGGCGTACCAGCCCTAGGCTCAGGCGTCTCCTCGATGATGGGGAACGAGTTCTTTAGGTTGCTCCCTCTGCGCACCTGCTTCTTCCTACCCCGCGGCGGCCGGCGACTCTGGACGAGTGGGCTCCTCGGTAGGCGTAGGCGCCGTCCACTTCCCTCCTTTCTTCCCGCCAGCCAGTTGCTTTGGCCTCCACCAGCCGGCGCCGCTGCTCCTCGATGATCTTCTGCTTCTGCTTCTCCTCCTGCCGTCGTTCGATCTCCTCCTGCCGCGCCACCCGCCAGTGATCGACCATATTCCGGGCATGCTGCTCCAGAGACGCAAGGTGGTCAATGACGAGCTGTTCCAACTGGCTGTCATGCAACGCCCCTGAAGTCATCTGTCGCCGGAGCGCGATATCGGCTTCTGCTGCGTCGTGATGGAACTGGCGGATCGTGGCCTCTACCGTCTGCTCAGGAAGGGGGTCGTGAGTGATAGGAAAGTTCTCGTCTTCCATCTCAATAAACACGGGACTGATGTATCCGAGAGTGCTCTGCGAGGAGCTGGTAGGCGTTAACGGCACCAGTGCCCTGTCATCATTCGTATGCACATCCCAAGCAGACCCGAACGCAGTTGGAGCGGGGGTTCGGGAGGATGAGGGCAATTTTGCGAGCGCAGGTCTCGTGGACGCCGGAGGGATAGGAGGGGCTGAGGCTGATAATGAAGGCGGGGTGGGTGACTTTGTGGAAACCTTTGCTGCCCATATTTGCGTGCATCTCCCAGAGGCTATCTTCCGCTGTCTGAACTGTGGAGCCATTCATCCCATTGCCTGGATAAGATCCCCAAACGCCGTCTGACGATGCGGAAGAGGGCGGTGAAGGTGGCTTAGGACCGTTGTGGCTCATGTGCAGATCCCAGGAGGCTTGTTCTGGAGTGGTCAGGTTGCTGTGAGGAGGGGTGGGATCTGTGACCGGCGATTTGCCAATCTTCCGCTCCCATAGGCTCTCCGTTGGCGTGGGTTCGCGCGGCGCAGGCGCAGGGGTCTTCGTGCGGTTCATATCCCAGAGGAGATCGGGGTTAGGTAATCCAAGGGCAGATCTCTCCTTAGCTGCGGCATTCTGTCCAAGATATTAGCTGTGTAGTACTTGTAGATGGAGGTTGAGCACACTGACTGTGGTATTGTTACGAATAATGATAGGGGTTTCCGGGCGCGTCCGACCAGTGAGCCCTTTCGGTGGGACTGCCGTCTCGGGAGGCGTGTTCCATGCACCTGGCGGTGTTGGCTCTTCCTCGACAGAGGCAGCAAACGGCCCTTTTCCAGAAGATTTGGGCTTGCTACTACTTGCGCTCGCGCTTGAAGCGCTAGAGGTCTTCTGTGGTGGTGTCGGGGCAGGGGTGGGGAGCTGGAGGCTGGGGGTTGCGGTCTTGTGCACGGGTCGCTCTGGAGGTATGAACGCAGACTCGACGGCCTCCATCTCTGCCGGTGATATATCCGTCCAGTCTTCTATACTCAACCCAAGTGCCGCCACCCTTTTGAACCACTCTATCTGAGCCAGTTCCGCTAGCTCTTTATTCTGCTTCTCTTCGAAAGCGCCAGCATCCGTGTCGTCGCTCGCGGCCTGCTTCCCCACCGACTCTTGCCCTTAGAGGACATAATCTCCTTCATCTTGTCGTTTATCCGCTTGTCTTTCTCGGCGCGCTTCGTGCTCAGCCAGCTCTCGAAGGTCTCCCATTCTTTCCTCAACTTCGCAGAGGGTGTCTGCTGCGGAACAGGTGCAGGCGGAGGCGTGGACTTTGTCGGTGCGGGATTACTAGACTTCGCAGGCGCCGTCGGGGTACTCTGCTTCTGAGTCTGTGCAGTCTGCTTAGCAGGTTGGCTGGCCTTCGCTGGTGGGTTGGCGGTGCTCTTGGTCCGGTTTCGACGGTTCATCGTTGACTGAGCGAAACGGCTGCAGCGGTCGTGGCCAATGCCTTGCCATAGCGCAGATCGTTTATCAAGCCAATCTAGGAATGGATTGTATATGCACTCACAGCAACACTATAATCCTCGTGAACGTACAGCACACCCACGTAGACAGATGGTGAGGATACGACTGAAATGACTCCGAACAGGACAAAGCTGGGTAGTGGCCTGTGAACTTGAACGGGTATTCGGAAACAGTCTACGTGGATCCTACCTCCGAGATCGTAGAAAATAAATCAAGGAAAGCCTCTCTAGGGATCTACCCTTCCAGCAAGACAGTACGAAGAATAAAAACGAGAAGGAAGTAGAGCAGAGTTCATCGACGCAGCAACAGAGATGAAGACTGGGGTGAAATCATCAGAAAGACTGTGAAATGGTGATTCTCCTTTTCTCCCGGAGAATGGGAGAATGCGGCAATGCCCGGGCGTGACCATCACGTCACAGCCACTTTGTCCCTCCCGATCACCCAAATACGGCTCCTGGCGGGATGGCGCTAGCCCCGTATCATTGCCTGTTTAGGTAGGTCTCCGGAAGCGCCTCACACCTCAGCTTCAAAGCGGGCCCTCCGACGAGAAAGAAGCATGTGTTTGAGGGTTTGAAATGAATCAGGTAATCGAGCAGTATATGTGCGCTATTCTACAGAAGGCAAACAATACTGGGGCAGGTGTTTTAGTCATAGCGCAAGTTATACATAGCGCTGACTGTATTCAGACTGCAAGGCCGCTCAACTAGCACTATATTAGTGCCTGACTTGACTTGAGAGAGCGTTCATTTAATTAGGCATAACATGGTAGCGGAATAGGAATGATTTAATCACTACGAGGTGGTATACTAACCCTGCACCGACGTCCAACGCCGAGCAGCGGTTGAGCGGCAAACAGTAGTACGTAAACGGGGCAAGGCGGATCAAGCGCAAGTCCCAATTCAGCCGTTTGAACGCGATCGCCGTGACAGAGGCTAACAAGCGCCCTCTCCACCCTCTCAATTCTCCCGATTCTCCCAATTCTCCTGGGAGAATCACCATTTCCCAGACGTCCTCGAAATCATGCATGCCTCTTGGATATCTTGGATCACTGAGCGCCAATATATTGATGGTAGAAATTAGACGCCCAGTCTCATCGGGAATGCGGGCGCTTTGGGCATCGCTTGCTTCCAGCCTCGACCTTGGCTGGCTGTGGCTCGGGGAAGTCTGCCCTCTGTACTCCTTGCTTAACGACATGTTTGACGAAAGTGAACCTCAAGACCAAGAAAGTGCTCTCTTTGCCCTGGCTCCAGTCGACCCGGTATGGCGACCTATTCTGCACGCTTCCAACCAAGTCGTGCTATATAACCCAACCTCACACGCTGTAACGATCCGACGAAACCATACGCATACCTCGTCTGCTGCTGCTGTAATCAGGCGTAATCTTACCGAAGACGTTTGCCCATATTGTCATCGCACGATGCTGAATGAGGACGCCGCCGAAGAGGACGAGACGGAGCTGGAGCTAGTTGACAGCGACTTGGAGGACAATCCTCGTTCTCGGGTGCGCAACTACTTCCAGATTCTTGAGATCGCCAATGAGACTGGCTCTGTACCGCCTACGCCCACCAGCCCGTCGACGCCGCTCGCCGAGAGTACTTTTGTATCGGGGTCAAGTACCCCATCGACTACTTCCGATAGTCAGCCTTTCCGCGCGCAGAACATGGCAGAGGGGTATTTCAAAGCTTTCTTCCAAGAAGAGTGCAAGCTCGGGATGGGTGCTTACGGCAGCGTATTTCTGTGCCAGGTGAGCGACCAGAGCTGCACGCTGCTGTTCACGAAGCTAACCAGGATGTAATGTCGTCATGGAATAGCACGTACTAGATGGAAACCCTCTCGGTTCGCTCGTTTATTTCAAGTACTCCTATTCCGGGATTAGTGACACGTAATGTATAGGTCATTTTGCGGTGAAGAAGGTCGCAGTGGGACAGTCTCATTCATACTTGGTAGACATCCTGCGAGAGGTACGCCTCATTCACTTCATAACAGATGTCAATGGAACTCATTGCGATACTCTCCAAGGTTCGCTTGCTAGAAAAGTTGCACCATCCCAACATTATCACGTACCACCATGCCTGGCTGGAGTCTTGCCAGTTTTCATCTTATGGTCCAAAAGTGCCCACAATACAGTACGTTATTCTGCCAGTGGTCGGGGCTATAGATATGACTGATTATCAACAGCATGTTGATGCAATGGGCAGAAGGTGGCAGCTTGGACGACTTCATCGATGCGCGGCTCGGTCGAGCTACGTCCAGCCATCTGGCCCAGCTGCATCCTGCCTCAACGCCAACAGCCAACGATCCTGATCCTACGCACATGGGCTCGGGCTCGCCGTATTCTCGTGGCGCCAGAATCCGCGCCTTCCGCGCTATGCAGCAAGCTTCGCCTGAGGAGAAGGAAAGACTTCGCCGTCAGTTGAACGCAGGCACCTCCAGCGGGGATTCTGGACGACCGAGTGACTGGAAGGCGGTGCACTTGCTAAGCGCCAGAGGAGGTTAAGAGCTTATTCAAGGATGTAGTGGAGGGCCTCGCCTTCCTTGTAAGCGTGGCAATTCCGCAACCGCGGTACCACTCTGACGTCCCCGTAGCATGACAGATCAATCCTCCATCTGGACTTGAAGCCCGGGAACGTTCTTCTAACTTGGGACGAGGGAAAGCTTATGTACGTAGTCAAGTCGGCCTGGTGGATGAGGCTCTGACCAGTGACGATGCCAGACCAAGAGCAATGTTGTCAGACTTCGGCACGTCTCAAGATATGCTCAACTCTAGAGCACGCTCAGGCAACACTGGCACGTAAGTACTCGACGATATGCGCCGCATATGCTACCTCATTTGCATGTAGTCTTGAGTATGCGTCTCCGGAATCGCTTCCATCTCCGACCGGTCAACTCAAACAAGTCGACTCCAAATCCGACATGTGGTCTCTGGGCATGATCTTACACAAACTACTGTTCTTCCGTCTTCCCTACTCAAATGCCACGGACAATTCCGAGAAGAAAGACTCAAAAATTGACGGCAAGCAGGCCATGGACCTCCTCCACGAAGAGATCGTTAGTTATCCTGGGTAAGTTCCGTAAGCTCCCTGGATTGGTCTGAGCTAACACCTAGCCAGTTTCAAGTCTTCACCAGCGTTGACGACGGCGTTTGGATCTCGTCATCTACCGGTTGCTTTTCTGGTGCTTCTCGAGAACTTGTTGCACGTGAATCCATCCGCCCGTCCCTCATCTGAAAGGGTGCTAAGTGCCTTCCGTGAAGGCAGGGTGCGTTCTGAACCCTAAAGTCAGACTGTGTATCGTGCTAACGGTTCCAATCCCGCATAGCTTGATCCCGTGCCTGTGAGCTCCAGGAGTAAGAGTGGCGTCAGTGGGTTGAAGAACTCCCTGGTAGCAGCAATCCGCAGACCCAATCATGAAGATCGGACCACGAAAATGGCCGAGCCGGATGCGGGTGTCGCCACTCCCACGGAACTACCTCTATGGACAGAGAACGATGCGAGAGAGCAACAACCGTCGTTGGACGTTCGCGCCACATCAGACTTGTCAAACCTGGGAATCCCGGTCCACGATGCACAAGAAGTCGACTGGGTGAAACTCAGGCTTTGGGAACATGTATATGTTCTCAATCGCAGAAACGCCTGGACTGGCTTCAAGAGGACATACAAATCGGCGCTGCTCGTTCTCAAAGTAAGGAACGGTCGAAGTTGTGAAGAAATATTGTTAACTCTGATTCTACAGATGCGACTATTGACGTCTATGTATCTTGACAGTCCCTGGTTCAGTCGCGAAGTTGTCATGTTCGCCATGTTTCTCGCATTCGTCGACCCATTGTCCGATCGACTTGACGTGTCTTTGCTTCTGGGTGTTGTTCATGTTGGACTCGTCCGCATGGCATCTTGGCTGCATTGAAGTATACCCATCTCATCGCGCGACCCACTGCCTACCACCGCTGAACGTTCACAAATCTGGTCACATTTCATATGTATCCATTATGGCATTCATCACTCAACCTTGTACACATTTATAGGTCTCATGGAATTGGACTCGGACACAAACTCAGACCGGACAAATATGTTTCGAATGTGTGTTTTATTATTTGGCTTGCGCCTGCGCGAGACAATTCTATTCTACTTTTTGGTATTTGGTGATGGTATTAAGCAGCCGCGGGTTTCGAGGAAAAGCCCATGAAGCCGAGGCCTCGAGGAGCAGCTTTTTCCGACGACCTTCTTCCACAAGGAAGGACGGTCAAGGTCAAGGTTCGCGAGCGTGATGTCAAGCTCGGGGATGTCAAGCTCAGGATCCTGCACGAGGGAGACGTTCAACGGAGTGATAGGTCCATCGCTCTCCAGCGCGCTCGACGCGTCGCTGGAGCCCTCTGAAAACTCGCCGATGACGAACTTGTCGGCGGTGGCAGGAGCGGGCGACTGGGCCTTTTGGTGCAGTATGGGTGTGCGAGGAACGACCTTGGCGGCCTTTGCCACTTTGGCTTCCTTCGCCGGAGCGGCGGCCCGCATGACCGGGGCGCGCACAACAACGCCAAGGTACGCCGCCGCGGTACGCACGGCGTCCGTCGCGTACGCGATCTCGGTGTCCGTCATGAAGAACGTGTCGAGCTCGAGGACGGCCTTGCGGAGCGCGGGGATGGTGATGCGCTCGCTGGGCTCGTACACGAAGATGCGGCGGAAGAGGTCGTTGGCGCCCTCCGAGATGGGGAGCATCTCCCGGAGGTAGTCCTCGTGCAACAGGAAGTCGCAGAAGCAATCGTCAGTCGTGAGGGCTTTGCCCCACGGGCTGCGGCTTGCGACCATGTTGACGAGGATGACGCCGAGAGCCCAGACGTCGTTGGCGTCGTTGTTGTAGGGTAGGAAGCCAGCTTCCTTGCCAATACACTCTGTGAAGGAAAACAAGTTTAGCGACTGGTTTGGATTAAAATAGGGGCTAGGGAAGCTTACCTGGGCTCATGTAGAGGGAGCTGCCACAGCCGAACGTCCGACTGACTAGGCTGCCCGAGGCAAGACCAAAGTCAGTCAGGTAGACCTTGGAGCCATCCCGGCTTGCGAGGATGTTCTCAGGCTTCAAGTCCCGATGGTAGATCCCTGCTGGTGGCAGGTCTCTACGGCATCCAAGATCTGGAGGAAGACGGCCTTGGCCAGCGCGTCGTTCCTGAAGTACAGCTTGTCGTCGCTGATCTTCCCGAACAGATCGCCACCAGGGCAATAGTCGAGAACGATGTAGATGTAGTCCGTGTCTTCGAACGCCTCGTGGAGGCTTATGACATTCGGATGACCCGACATCGCACGATGAGAAGCGACCTCGCGCCTCACCCGCCCAGCAGCGCTGTCGCTAAGGCCTGCCTTCAGGAGGACCTTAACGGCATACTTCGGCGGGGTCTTCGACGACGAGGATTTGGATGGGCGGTAGTGGAGGTCGACCGCCCGATAGACGACTCCGTACGAGCCGGATCCCAGCATTGCGGTGAGCTGGTATTGACCGTCCTTGATGGTACGGTTGGTGAAGTCAGGCATGGTAGAGCGAGCAGAAGGCATTGTAATGGTTGAGAAGAAACGATAGTGGTTTGGTGTGATAAAGTAAAAGCTTCAAGTGAGACCTGCACACTTGAGTTGGGTGATGTGGGTGAAGATGTGATGCTGCTAACCCTCGAACGGCTGGATGTTATATAGTGTTCCACCGCAAAGATCTGTTTGCCTCCGCAAGCGGAAGCGGAAGAGCGGGACTGCTGTCGACGTTGCGGATGCCTATAAGCGGTAATGCGGAAGTAAATCCTTGTGATCGACCGGTCGATCACAATTATAAGCATTTGCATCCGGTTTACTTCCACATGATCGGGATTTTGTAACGGGTTTGGATTTGGACTGCCAGGCAAGTTTCGAAACTTCGTATGGTCAGCTGCCACCGAGTTCTAGCGTGAAGCAAACGTTATGATCTTCAAAGTAGAGTCTGTGTAACTTTATAAGTGTTAACATCCACATCCCTTGTGTTTTACAGTAGCTTGAAGACGCATAAACGCAAGTAGTGCCTACGGTGTTTAGTAAGCGCCGAAGGTAACTCGAAATGCTCCCGCGCGGATGGCCATATATGGTAAATCGAGGCTTTGTGGCGTCAACCCGGATCAATGTATGGATGCTCTCCAAGCTACGACAGAGTTTGAACTGTACTTACCAAGTACTTACGATAACTATCTGGTCGGATTAACGCTAAGAGCTTTCACAAATTATGTGGTAGAACTACAAGTGATCATTTCCATACGACGGCCAGCGTCTCATGATATTATTTATATGTACATCGGTTACGGAGCGACAGTGAACAAGCGTTTGATGTGCATCCGCGTTGCCAACCTAGCCCATGACCATTTCCCTCGTTTGGGGCCATCCTGCTTCACCCCAACAGCGCTGGCAGAGTTGTCAAGCGGTGTTGCAAGCATTTCCGAGGGATCAGCTGATGACGACGATGTCCTCCTGCTCGAGTTGCCTGTTCCAGTGGCATCTCTGCCCGCTTCGGGACGCAATCCTCCTTGTGCTTCGGGTACCAGTGGTTCGACTCGCGCAGCGGGGGCTTCTGCAACTTCGTTTGCAGCGGCGTAGGATGGACGTGTGGACGGGAGGACAGGCGTCGGTGGCTGGATCTGCCAGTGAATCGGTCGTGGGACATGAGGGTTATCGACTCGTGGAAGCTGGATAAGGAGTGGCGGAGGCACTTGCACGCCAAGGTTGCTTGACGAGCTCGAGCTGGAGGAGCTCCATCCTGCGTCGTAGACACGTCCTGCCCCTTCCGAACTCGAGCTCCAGGTATATCGCTCCTCCAGGGTGCGATCCACGACGGGGGTCCCTGCGGCTTGCGGTATTTGCTCGCCCTATACCGAATGTGCTCCTCGCTATTGGCAATGTCCTCTTCGCTCATGAAGAAGTGCTCGACGTTTTCAATCATCGCGCGTAGCTCGTCCAGCTCGAGACAGTCGTCTTGGTCATGACAGAATACGAGCGCAAGGATGGCTTCGGTCTCTTTCGAGATGGGTAGGGTGTACCGGAGGAACTCTCACTGCCCAAATGCGCCAGATAAAAGTCGTCCTCGTCGCATGCCGAGGTCCATGGCATGAGGCCGGTGACCATATTGACCAGGATGACGCCAAGAGCCCAGATGTCGTTGCGGACGGCACAATACGCTACGTTCTGACCGAACAGGTTATTGCATTCTGCAAACGGCGACATGAGCGTTATACTTCAATGAAAACAACAACTATCTCACCTGGGCTGCGATACTGCATCGTGCCAGCGCGATAGCTGACACTCAGCCTCGCTTCCGTCGCAAGGCCGAAGTCGGTGAGCCAGACGGTCTCACCGTCAGGGCTGATGAGAATATTGTTAGGCTTCAGGTCGCGGTGGTAGACGCCTCTGGAGTGGCACCAGGCCACGGCATCGATGAGCTGCAAAAATACGTGTTTGATGAGCCTATCGTTTCCGGCGAACTGCTTCGTGAGGGAAATCGCTCGCCACATGTCGCCGCCAGGGCAGTAGTCGAGGACCATGTACAGGAACTTCTCGTCGTCAAAGGAGCGCCGCATGGTGGCGATGTTCGGGTGGCCGGCAGCGCGTGCGTGGTTGGAGACTTCGCGCCAGTGTCGCTGGTCCTTCGTGTTTTTCTCGACAATCTTGACGGCGAGGAATGAAGACGTCTCGCCGGTGAGGTCGCGGGCACGATAGACGGAGCCAAAGCCGCCATGGCCGATACAGTCGAGTAGCTGAATGCGTCCTTCGTCAATGACTTCCAGCGTCCTGTCAAGAATTGTGCACTTGCGACCAGGCATAGTGTTCCGAATGTTACGGGTGCGAAGGAGTGAAGCGTGGAGTAGAGGCGGACTTGCTGAGACGATGATTCAATGAGCATTGCTTCAGTAATTCCCCCGCACCTTTATAGCTCCACAATTTGGTTCCGATGCCCTGGAATTTGCTTCCGTCGAGGACCTATACTGACCCACATCCCCAGGCTCGCGGTAGCGGAAGGCGGGATTGCGAGGCGGATCAGCGATATTGATCGGTGTTGATCCGCCGCCCGATCGTCACATGGGTCACGGAGCACACTGTCACGCTCCCACTCTCCACGAGCGGAGCATTGGCTCTGCTCCTGAAGGTGTACTTACTTGGATGGCGGATCTTTCCTAATAGGTAGGTCAGCTGATAGATGATCTTCGAGAATGCGCGGGGGTCCAGACTCGCCTTCCCTCTGAGTGCAGTCTAGACTGGCAGTAGCGACTAATGAATCCCAGGCTAAGTTGTCGTCAGAAGTACGCTGTCAGCCTCCGGCTTGAGACTAGATACACTCCAAAGCATAGGATGAAAGGTCCATCATAGCTAGATAAAGGATAAATCCAGACGAGTATTCGTACATCTGTACACCGCGTTATATCGACTTTGCCAGTTTTGCGTCCTGATAGGCGTCCCGGATGCCTTGCGTCCAAACCCCCAGTTCCTTCTCCAGCCGGACGAGTGTCTCCCGGATTTCATCGCCGAGCAAGCCTCCGTCGTTCGCTTTGCCGAATCCGACGCAGAGTTCGTTGCGCGCCTGAAGAAGCGTCTCGTAGGCGAGCCGCAAGCGGGCGGCACCAGAGGGTGGGAACTGGCCAGGGGCGGCGTTCTGCTCAGACGGAGATGGCTCATCGACAGCCAAGAGCTTCCCGAGCTCCGCGAGAGCAACTGCGCGCACGGGGTGGCCGAACGTGAGAAGGCTTCTCAGCGCCGTGCTGTATTTAGCCGCAGTCCGGATCGTCTCGTCCAGCGACTCTTGCGTCAACGTAATCCCGAGAGAAGCAATGAGTAGCTCTTGATGCAAGCGTGTCAAGGCGAGCAATGGGTGAGAGGATGGCGTGAGGCCATGGCTGGTGAGGATTGGTATTAGGTTCGTTGTGAGCTGCTTGGCCTTCGCCGGGTCTGGACCAAGGTCAGTATCGTTGCACGACAATATGAACGGGGAAATACGAAGTACCTTGGAATTGCACGGCGTTTGCCTTGTCAAGCGCTTCTTGACCGACACGGATAGCGTCCAACACGGCATCCGAGGATGACACCACGGCGTTACACGCAGTGCAGCGCGTAAAGTCGTTGTCTATGCGTATATCTGCGATCAGAACATACGCACATACCCAGATAACAGGTATCTCCACCTTCTGAAGGGAGCGGGCAGGTTCCATCGCACGCCTTTGGGCACCACACGGATGCCCGAGGGTCGATACCCTCCGATCGACTGCACAGCGTGCATTGGCAAGCAAAGTTGTACGTCTCCTTCAGTTCCGCCTGGCGTAGCTGCTTGGGAAGCGTAACGTCAACGTACGCCGTGAGAACCTGGCAGAGCTGTCAGCGTAAGCGTAGGTGTGGGCACATGACAGACGTACCTCCTCGCCGGGAGCGATGGGCCGAACGGCAATGAGCTGCATAGTGGGCTCTTGTGTGGAAGTCTTTCCGCTTCGGGGGAACACGATGACGGCGTTAGGGTTGCATGAATGGTTCGTGAACGCTAAGGGCGGAGATATGCAGATACCGACAGGATTAAGCGAAAACGAGGTCAGGGTAAAGGTGTTCGTAGTGAACTACCCTGAGGATTAGCATAATATCCGTGGGTGCTTGTGAGAGCGACGCTTACCCTTGAGACGAGGTCCACCAAGTCTCCAGCAGACGCAAGGCCGAAAGGCGCAAGGTCCACGGGCGAAGAAGCTCCCGATGTACCGTACAACTGAATGTGCGAGATGCGTATGTGTCTCATATGAGGTTGTTGGTAGTGAACCCCTATCTGTGAAGCAAGAGCTATATCAGTAAAGAAGGCAATAAATCACTCCGCGTTTTGCTCACGGGATTGCAAAAGGCTCAACTCCTTCGCCTGACAAGTTGGTCAATATACCAAATCACGCCTTGGATAAGTGCGCAAGCCTACCCATGAGCTATTCAAGCCTTTTCTTCTGGATATTCCAGAGCACGCGGCCAAGACACCTCACTGCATCGCTGGGGATAGATAAGTCTACTGAGGGGGCGGCAGAAGCCCAGCCCTGCAGCGCACTACACTCCAGCTTGTGTATAGACCAATCACTGTTTTGGCAGGACTGAAGTAATATTCAATCACTTTGTACGAGCGAGGCCAGGGAGATAGGACACATACACTGTGACAATAGTATACCGCACGGCAGCCGGTGCACCGTTTGAGTCCACTCGCAGGCGCAAGTTCAGCACAGAATGAGCAATAACCATCTAGGCATGACGTAGATAGCACCGACACGCGTGGTCTGACAGATATGATTATGGCTCCTAGAAGAAATTAGCATTAGATGGCATTCGGAATAGCATGTCCGTGTTCATACCCGGCGCAAAGAGCTCTTTAGCGTACAGCCCTCTCCCTGATTCGCTGTTCATTCGAACATCGAGTGAGGGCGGCAAGCCAACGTTTATGTCCTGGACCACTGCAGGTTTTGTTACGGCTGCTGGTGTTGGCGTCGCGACCTGCTCCTTCTCCACCGAAGGTCCAGCATCTTGCGCCGCATCTTTTGCTGACTCTTGCACGAACGATCTGGACTCCTTGGACTTCCGAGCTGAACGAAGGTTGGCAAATGACATGAGTCTGTGAAACCGCATTCAGAACTCATTCTCATGGACAAATGGAAGCGCGCACCTAGCTGATACTTTGATGGCACGGAAGCGTACGGCAGAGTTAGAGTGGGATACTTACAACGTAGCTTTGTTCTTCGTTTGTTCGTCTGCTGTAGAAGTGGAATGAAAAGGACCAAAACGATTTGCAATCCCTCCGACTCCCGCCTTGCGTGGTGGAACAAACAAGGACAAACACTCCTCGTGCCCCTTGGGCGCCTCTATAACCTGAAAGAGGGTCGCATACTACTCCTATCTGTTGCAAATAAATATCGTGGGAAGGCATAGTTAAGAGAGCAGAAGAAATTACTATTAGACAGGTTTTACGTATACATGCGCTGAGGTAAATGCAGGAGAGAATATGTTATGGTTCATCAACCTCGCTCTCTACGTGCTCTCGACCTTCAGTCTTCGAGCTAAGTGCTCCAAGCGCCTTGTCATCCAAGGCTCGTGCTGTCTTCCCTTCTGCATTCTTATAAAAGACAATGTCCCCGTCCTCTTCAACAAACACGCACTCGGAGAACGATCGGTAGAGTGCGTAGAACGAGTTCTGCATGAGACATTATGGACGATTAGGACCGACCAATCTCACGCGTCAAGTTCTGCAGAACTCACCGTGGAGTCATAGTTGTAGTCATCCTTAAGGACCTTTCGGATAGCCACGGTTATTTCGGGCTGATTATCTGCACGCATGCTTTCAGCCCATAATCGAGACAGTATGGCATCAGAGCTTACAGAACGGTGCCGAAGAGAAGAAATGGTGCGCAATATGGTCGTGCGAGACCTACAAATGAATGGTAAGCTTACTGAACAACTCAAACAGACACAAAGCACCCTACGTTATGGAAGAAGAACCGCCCGATCCAGCCGAGGAGGGGTCGGTCGACCGTGGCCACAACACCGCGGAGGAACGTCCACTCGCCCTTCCGGTAGTGTGGGATAGACGGGTCTGAATGGTGCAGAAATGTGCACATCACTGCAGCATGTATCCGGTCAGCGGTCTCCCAGCGGGCGGCCGGGGCGCGGAGCACTCACCGATCCTGAGAAGTTCCGGAAAGGCACCAGGGCAATCAAAACGTCAAGCTCACGAAACACTAGACAGAAACTTTACTAGACGCACCAGTGGTTGCATAACTAGAGCGAGAAGGATGTAAGCAAAGGACGGTTGAGAATAGTAGCACGCCCAGACTAACCACGTATGGGATGAAATAGACCATGAGCAAAGATGTCCACCCATGATTGTATCCGTATTTCCAGCAGTAAGGCGACCATGACAGCCAGGCCGACATCGGAGACAACTATTCCTCGCCCTATAGCACATGTCAGCGGAGCATGACACTGCCACACCGAAGGTACTAACTCTGCTTGTCGTTGAACAGCGGCGAGCTCGGAGAGAAAATGATTAGTGCCCTCAGGGTACATTTTAGGTCCCATAGCGTTCATCGTGAGGTAGCACCACCATCCACTGCGGCGGCGAATGAGTAACAACCCGTCCCTCCGCCGCGCCCACACTCACAATCCTTGCATGACCAGCATCCTGAAGAGCGTCATCGCCGGCGTCTCCTCAAAGACCTCGGCATAGTCGGCCCTTGTCGCGCGCTCCCGCGGCGGCAGCTTGTAGTGCCCTCGCAGGTGCGGTACGTAATTCTCGTCGCGCTCGATAGAGGCGACCGCTTTCTGGAAAACGCAAGCCTCAGTCCGACGGCCCCCGGAACCATCTGTCACGCAGCAGAGAGCGGCTCACGTGGTGCGAACTGTGCGTCGCTTTCCAGGAGAAGTACGGCAGCAGGATGAACTGTTATACTATCAGTGCTAGAGCCGACGGGCAGAAGCCGATGGACGAACCGTGTCAAGGATGAAACCCGGGATGTTGTTGGCCCACCACGAGTGGAAGAGCGTTCCATGACCGAGCTAACGCCTGTTCAGCGCTGAACATACACGGAGAAGGGGATTCCAACATACTTCGTGCGCTACAAAATGCGAGCAACCGGAAAACTGGTCAGTTGAGTTGTCGTCATGATGTTTCGGGTTGCTTACCGATGCAGAAAAAGCTAGTGAAGATGAGGCCTTGCCACCACCAGTACGTCAGCCAAAGGAACGACTGGCACAACTTAATCTCCCGCGCAGTCGGATTCGGGAGGAGGCCATAGAGGCCCGTTGTTGAAATGTCGTCGATCCTCGCCGCGAATACGAACATGACCACGCATAATAAAATGTCCCGTGCCACATACCCGACCGATCGGAAGGGGTTTTTCTGCAGCAGATGCTTGGGAACGGCGTCGTGTATCTGCTTCAGCGTGACCGTCGGCGGCACAAATGGGCGAGCGAGTCTAAGTTGGTGAGGACAGCGAATACTCTCGTAAGTGGAAGTATGGAGCGGAGACCGTAGTCGTACCTAGCATCATACTCAGCAGAATTGGAGAACATGTTGGATTACAATAATTTTGGAGACGGGGAGTCTTTTGCGAAGATGGTCGCGGAAGAGCTACGCGGGGGGCGTTGAGAGTCGAAGGGGAAGTGACTCAAAGACGGGAACTCACCAGGGGTATATATGTGTCACCGTACTGGCGGAGGCCGAGATGGCGGGACGCCAGAACATTGTATTGTCGAGAAATATATTCAGGAAAGTCTCGGAAACCTGCACTAATGACGATAAGCAATTAATCCGCGGCCGAGGGCGTGGTGATCTTAATTTGACAGACACACATGCACAGATCGAGATACAGGCCTGTGTCAGGAGTGGATGAACCCTCGCGGGAGAAGTAATGTGACTCCGAGGCAAAGTGTATAAGCATAAACGAGGTCAGGGTGGGTCCGCGAAGTCGTTTGGTGTGTGGATCCCTGCCGAATCTACCGCAAGAACAGGCAGGCGACGCAGAGCAGCATTGCGCAGGGTATTCCCCCCAGAAGTTCAAATCCTGTTGAGGATGCATCAAGGCAGAGACCCAGACCTGCGGAAGCTGTACCCCCGCAAGAAGGTTGGGATTATGCGAAATCTGCCAGGTGTCCAGGGAGCACGTCGAGACGCAGGGCGGTCGTGAGACAGGGCAGGGTCGGCACATGTAGTCGTCAGTAACGATTTTTACTAATTGGTACATCAAGGGCCCTCTTACCCTAACAGTGCGTGACCCTGCCGCGGATCGTACCGCCGTGGCGCTGCATGGGCACGTTGAGGATGGCCCGCTCAGGACTGGCGCAACGCTCGTTCTGTCAAGGCAAGATGCTCCCCGCTGTGTTCGACCGAGAGCAGCTTCGCTGGCACGAGCTACAAGTGAGCAGATAGATCCTGTATTCACTGAGATTCATAATGTCGGCTGCGATCTACAAATCTACTGCGAAGATGAAGGGGAGAAACATCAATTGATTGACAAACAAGCTCTTTCGGTTCGACTTACCTCCAAGGAGGATGTGGTTCGAGCGCACATCACTTCGCGAAGTTAAGGACTTCTAAATCTTCACGGTTCCCATGCGTCTGTGGCTGACTCGGAAGTCCGGGTATATTGCACAAGACTGCGTCAACACCTACTGTATCCCCATCGCCGCCTGGCGGGGATTATGCGAAGATTGAGATTGAGACGGAGGCCGTAAGGATATTTGTAGTGACCCTGCATGTTGGAGTAAAGCCAGCGCACTAGAATCACAACTGCGAGAGATAAAAGATTTCCCCATGGCACATGTACTTTGCTTTCAAGGACAAGGTCTCACCTACGCAAGATCGTCGACGACTCACCACGGCGGAGGCCGTCGAACGGCACTTTCTGAGTCAACAAGACTTCGGGGCGTGTTCTGGATTGTGAGAGCTTCACTTCCTGCGGTCAAGACGTATGTTGATACACGTGTAGAGTGTGCGAAGTACACAGAAGCTGGGCATGCATCCAAGGACACAAGCTTGGGATCGGGACGAGACAACGCGGCAGATGCACTGTGCAGTAGGTGGGTTGTATGTGAGAGAGATGGTAACGAGAGTCTAGGCATTGTCATAGTTGAATCTTGTAGCTCGTCATCGTCAGCTATCCCGCGGCGTCGCCCTTTCGGTTTTCTACCAAGATGCTTGTTCGATGTCAAGGCACGGAGTTGTGAGATGGCGTCTCAGTCGAGCGATGCGGTGGTGCCCAATTTGGGAAGCAGTTCTCACAGTCGCATTAAGCGCCTAAGCTTCCCCTCTCGGAATTGTTTGGCTTGGTGCTTCACCACTGCTTACGAGCCAATTCCTCTTCCATTTCTTCTCCTTTTGCGGACTGCGTTAACGCCTCGACGGCCTTTGTACATTCTACTCTTGCATTCGGCCCCAAGCGAAGCCCAGCGACGATGTCGGCGGAGGACGTCCAGGCCTCATTATCCAACCTCTCCCTCGCTTCCGCTGAAAGTCAGGCCGAAGACTGGGACCGCTCAATACGAGTCGCAGGCTCAGGCGATGTGGCGGGCCAAGCTGGCCAGCTAGGAGAGCCGCGCAAACGAACTTTGAGCGAACTGCTCAAGCTACACGCTGAGAGGGGGAAAGACCTCAACCTCACGCCCGAGGAAGCGAGCGCGGTGGCAGAGGTGCTGGGACAATGGGTACGCCAAACTGCGGATCATATTGAGGCCTGGGGGCTTGCTCACACAGCCTCGACCAGATCAACGCAGAGTCTTCACCATTCGAAGGCGAAGACACCTTCTTTACGCCGACTTCGTCGCAAGACGACTCCGCATTGCCTTCGTCCACGCGCTCCGCCGCCGCCGTGGCCTACGACGGTCGACCGCGTGGGCAAAGCGAAAGCGTAACAAGATGACCCTGTAACCGAAGTCGCAAGTTTTGTTCCGCGACGCCGTGACGCTCGCTGTTGTCGCATATAGAGTGAGCTTAGTTGACGTTCATGTGTAAGGCTAAATTTCACCACACTTCGGACCGCAACTCACTGAACTTGATGTCCTTTGCAGATCGCTCCGGGACCCTTGCTCACATCTACCATTCGTGTTGATACCTTCCAAGCACCGCTCCTCCTAATCCCCCTATGAGCTTCACGAACTATAACGACCCTTCACGACCTATCACGAAAAGTAACGACTCGTCATGACCTTACTTACTCATCGTTTTTAGACCTAATTCTTTCCCGCCGCTTTCACTCTGCATCCAGAACACGCTCAGTTATCTTGATGATCCTCAATGCTTGCGAAGCGCTATCGACATCTCTATCCCGCCTTTCTCGGCTTTCAGTTTCGGGATTACTCAGGATACATCGCTGCTCTTTTTGTTGCGAATTGCGTGCTGTCGCGATTTTGGTCCGTAGCACCCATACCTTCTGCAATTCATTAACAACGCTTGGGAATGTATTTGCACACAGGCAACGCGCGAGTGATGAAGGCGGTGCTCAAACGCTGCTAAAACTTCGCAAGGGGCGGACCTTCGGCCCCCGTCGCACGCGTCAAATTCTTTTAGCTTTCAATACTCGTAGTCGCCTTTCAGAGCTCTATCCCCGTGCCACGGCCGCAAGCAGTGCGCACTCAAATTGCAATCTTTATCTGGTCGTTTGGTCGCAGTGCAGGGACGCCGCGAAGATCCAAGCAAACAGAACAATCTCTGATATTACCTCCCATGGCGCAAATATCTCGCAGCTTATGCAAGCCCGAACGCACAAATGAGCATGTGGGTGTTGTTCCTTATACATCCTAATGTTGCCGCCTTAGAAGCCCCCACCAATCATGTTATGACCCTCGGTGGTCGTGCACTGTCAACGAGCCAAAGCCATCAACGTTTCAACAGCTGGACAGGACAACCGTACCGATCTGCGCTGTCAACCCCGCAATGTCCGTCGGTCTCAACAGCATAATCTCCACCGTATGCGGATTTGCGAGTTTATACTGCATTCGCTGAGACCGAGGTCTGAGGCAAGCGTATTTCACCTTCACATCTGATTCCATTTCATAAAGGAGCAGCGCAAAGAGTCAGCTAATTTGAAAGTCACGTTCGATTATAACTGGCTATCCAGAAGTGAGAGTACAAACGCGGTATATGTCCGCGCGTGTCGTGCGCGTGCAACAACTACACATAGGACCAGCTCGAAGGACAAGTACAACCCTTCGCACAATCACATACCGTCGCTAAGTGTCCCCACATTGCCATCGGCAGTAGAAGGACTGTAAGGTACACTCAGGTCAGACGGGAAGTGATTAGATGAGACCGAAGGAAATTTAGTCCGTAAGGGATGGATACATCGTTACAGTGGCAATCGACTCCCAAATTAAACCCAATTCCTTCATAGGCCCTCGCATACATAAATAATCCCAAATCTGTGTGAGGAAGCGCAGTCAGTCATCTGTCCGTGTAAGCGGTGAAGTGTACACGCACCAACACCAAACTTTAGCAGAAGCGATTTCCATTAGTCGTGAGTCCGAACGATGACTTCGCGCCCGGGAGGTTGAAGTAGCCCTCGTGGCCGCTGCCGCAGTGCGCGACGACGTCATTCGCGTAGCCGGTGTACTCGACGCCGCCGACGTTCACGCCGTGGCCGTAGTCGCAGCCGAACGCGGCCGCCGAGCCGCTCTTGTACGACACCGCGTGGTAGAACTGGCCGTTCTGGTTCAGGATGTTCGCGAGGCCCTGCGCGGCCGTGGCCGCGTCGCCCCGTTGAACGTCAGGTGGCCGCAGGTGACACCGGTGCCGCGCTTCATGGCCTGGACGGGCATGCGGCGGCGGCGGTCGCCGGGTGCGGGCGCGGTGGGCTCCATCGGGCCGTGGTAGGTGGTGTGCACCTTGCCGTCGAGGGCGACGAAGTGGGAATACGCGCCGTCAGGGGCGTTCTTGTGGTGCTTGAACATGCCCTTGGCCTGGCCTAGATCGGCCGGGGCGGCGGGCTGCATCTCACCGGAGACGGGGGTCTGCGCGTCGGCGGAGACGGAAGCAGCGGCGGCGAAAAGAGCGATGAGGGTGGCGGCGAACTTCATGATGATAAGACGTTAAGGGAAGAGTTCGTGAAAAAAAAGTGGTGTTGAGAAGGATTAAAGGAGAAAAATATGCGAGGAGAACGATCAACGTTGGACTGCCTGAGTCTGGTTCGACCTGCTGGGCTCTGCTCTGGCTTTATACTGTGGGCAAGGCGCTTCAGCAGTGGCACGAAACAAAATATTTACCTCATGCGACAGGACATTGTGCCTTGAATGTTCCTCCCGTTGCACGGTATACTCCATGCCAGCTTGGCGTTGGCTTGGCGCATATCCGATTCGCGCAGCGGCACGCAAAGTATCATTGACTGGCAATGCGCACAACCGTGCTGCACATGCTTTTACCCTCACACACCGTTGTATGACCGAACGTCGCCAGGTTTCGAATGTCTTCGAGACATAGCCACCAGCAGGAGCGACTCTATCTCGTCGATGAGCTGGTCGAACGTAACTTCTCCATCTGAGACAAGGTGGGCGAAACGCACCTTGAATATGATGTAGGAAGGAGAATCCAGTTCGCCTGCACCGGCGGCTGCTGGCCGGACGCGCGCTCGACCCCGAGTCGGACGCGATGCGACTGAGAACAAGCGTTCTTTCGCACATTCGTTGATCGCGCTGCCATGCTACACAAACTGCTAAATCTTCACTGGGGCCGGACCAGAGAGTACCGGATACGAAACACCTTGCTGAGGCTTGCTCCAAAACGCCGCCGACCCGGGCGTGTACATTGTTTACTGTGCCTTCATAAACACCTGCGAAATCATTCCTGCAGGTTGAGTAAGCTTTCACATAGAGCATACTTAAGACATAGCCACGTTACCTTCATACCATGTCGTAGAAATGAAGCTAACTCCCTTGAAGCAGACGAAGGTTCCAAGCAATGAAAATCAATTGAAGTCAGAGGCATGTGTGTTCCGAAACAGTCCATGGTTGATGAGAGATACGATGGCTAAGTATCAGTAGGATTAAGATATATGTTGTCCATCCCAAGGCCTAGCCTGGGGGATGTCCTACGCCACTATGCTATAGGAATGGATGTGGTGAGGAATGAAATGGGCTGAAGGAAGACGACGACGAAGGGTGGAACAGATGCGACGAGGCATGTGTGTTAACTCGCGAGTACGCCCGTAGCACCCGTTTAGAGCAATGAAGCAACGAAGCCCAACGAACCGAGAGTGACCAGGCCTAGGCTGAGGATGGTATTCGCCGACGCACCGTTACTGCTGTTACCACTGGTGCCAGTAGAGCTACCAGTAGGTGAAGCACCAGTACCCGTGCTCGAAGCCTTGCCAGAGGATCCCGACGCGCCGGAGGCTGAAGCACTCGAGCCAGAAGGCGAAGCAGAGGAAGAGGAGCCGGCAGGAGCTGCAGCGGCGACGTTGGCGACCGATGACCACTTCGCCGCCGAGTTGGTAGCACTGTCACCCTGCTTGTAGGGCAAGAAGCTGAGGGCACCAGTGCTGTCAAGCTGAACAAGCGCAGTGATGCTCGCGGCGTAGGTTGACTTCGCATCCTTCGTGGTAGGGCCAGCTAATACGGTGGTGGAGTTGTTCTCGACGTTGATGACGTAAGTGGAAGAGCCGTCATCGGGAATGAAGGCGAACTCCTGTTGCACACCGGACTCCTTGGAAAAACGAGGCCGTCTGGCCGTGGGTCGCGGGGAACGTGCCACCGCCCGCAACAGGGTAGGGCTGGGGGTCGGTCTGGAAGGACGAGACTAGAGAAGATTTAGACATGGTTTACAGTCACTGAGCACAACGCTACTTACAGTGAATAACAAAGATGTTAGCATCGCCGGCAGAAGTACCTGGGACATCCAGGAAATGGACGTGGTTTTGGGCAAGCGCCATCACAGGCTGATACGACGCATCGAAAGGGGACTTCTCAACGTCCGTCCATGAGACAGCGGACGCATTCGCTGTTACCAGGCTTCCCATGTCAAGGAAGAACAGCTCGGCCTTGGACAGCGCATAGAACACGTTGGTGTCATGGTCAAGAATGGCGTTGAATGAGGAAGGATCGAATGTGCCCGTCGTCACGGACTGGGTACTCCAGCTTTTGGTAGCGGGGTTGAAGATGTGAACAGCTGAGGGGTTCGAAGCATCTCCGTTCATGACATAGATGGCGTTGTAGAACTGCGCGAGGTAACATGTGGTATTGGAACCATCGAATGGTCTAGGTTTTCGTTAGCCACGCGGCACTGCCTGGACAAGACGCTCAGTAACGGGCAAACTCACGGGCGACCACTTGCAGTAGCATCAACGGCAGAGCCTAGAAGTACACATAGTGAATAAGCCATGTCTAAAGCAGCGGCAGGACGGTAATGCTCACCGCTTCCCCAAGAGTCTTGGGTTCCAGCATTCCAGTCTTTCCCATTCAAACCAAACGCATAGAGATTGAAGCTGGCGTCAAAGACGGCACAGGGGGAAGAAAAGGCGGGGAGGACGCGATTCAAAAGAGAGACGAGGGTGAGTGTCCTGAACATGGTGGAATGAAGAGAAAGAGATGCGTGTGGGAGACGGCCGACAGCGCAGGGCTCTTCGTCCACTTCGCGCGGCCACGTGACATTACCTATTTTTGGCGGTCGCGGCCTCGGAAATAAGGGTTTTATTCAAGCTACACACCCACCAAACCAAAGCATACGAATTGTGTGCGGAAAAATTCTACCCGCTCTGGCTCAAGCAATGCTGTAGATATAGAGGTAGCTCGTAAAGTGCCGTCTAAGCTATTCACCTTCCCCGTTAAATGTGTACGGGATTTGCCGCTGCAGGTGACGCCCATAAGTAATCGCGACCAAGGAGGACAATATTGTTGCGAAATTGTTCCATTTCTTGTTCGTTCAGCGACCACACTTGCTCTATCTTCGCTCTTCTCTACGTTCACCCTGGCTAGTCTGCTATGTGCTAGACCTCTCTTTCGCTGTAAATATTCCTCCCTCCTCCGGAGAACTCCCTTCACTCCTTCACTCCGCCTCGAGTCTACTATGAGCTGGTCTGCACATGTCGTGTCCCAAGCCTCTTCGGATACGGACCCTACAGTGCTCATAACATTCGACTCCGCGAAATACGTATTCAATGCAGGAGAGAGTACTGGAAGGGCATGGCTGCAAGGTCCGCAGGGTTGGAAGAAGTCAAAAGCCTTGTTCTTAACTTCAGTCGAAAGGCAGCGTGGTAGTGGTGTGCCAGGTACGTGATATTGCTCGCTTTGCGCTGGACTTATTCCCATCTATCGCATAGGTCTCCTCATGTTCTTTGCGGATTCCGGTATTTCGAAGTTGGACATAATTGGTCCGAAGGGCTTGCTACACTTCCTGGCTCAAATGCGTTCTTATGTTTACCGGTCGGTAGTGTTTAAAATCCAAAGTTTCTCAGCTCATTATCGTGAGCTCGTAGTGACAATATGTATGTCAATCCCATTGAGGTTGATGCGCCCTTCAGTGCAGCAGAGCCTGACCCCGTCTACAAGGACGAAAACCTCACACTGTATGGCATTCCACTCAGTTGTGACGCATCTGCTCTCAGCGATGAAGGACAAATGAACGCGGAAACGGAGCCGATACTGGTCGAGGGTGGCAAACGCAAGCGCTCTCTGTCCCCTGCGTCGTCTTCAAAGCGTGGACCCGCGAGCGGTGGTAGCAACCTACCCCTGGCATCCCGTGCGCACCGACATGATTTCGATCCTGAGCGACTGCAGGGTGAAGATGCTCAAGAATGGCGGAAACTGTGTATTCAGGGCATGTTCAGTCCTACCGACCCTACCGAGACCAACGGGAAGAAGAAAGGCAAAGGAAAGGAAAACAGCGGCCAAGCCCCTGTGCAGAGCCTCTCAAACCCCTCGTCGGCACCTGACACGGACGCCAGGCCAACCTCCTGGAGACCCTACATACCCCACAAGGACAACCGCCTTCCGAGATTCACTTATAACCCAAGACGGTCCAGGGACACTCTTTCCTACGTATGTGTGGGTCCGCGCGTCCGAGGAAAGTTTGACCTTGCGAAGGCCAACGCTCTGGGAGTGCCGAGAGGTCCCGAACGCGGACGACTCACAAAGGGCGAAACCATCACGTTCAAAGTGAAAGATACCGATGGTAACATGATCGAGCGAACGGTACGGCCAGAAGAGTGTATGGGTCCGTCAGAGGCTTCAAAGGTATTGGCAAGTCTAAGTGTATGCTTTATCATGTCTCATTATTACCATAGGTTGTCATGATCCTCGATGTTCCAACGCCAGATCATATACCAAGCCTTCTCCAGGCATTTGCACAGTCGCCATTTTATAAATGTTTCCTTGGCATGGATCACGTTGCCGACTATGTAGTCAGTTCAATTTTTCATCTGTGTGGTGAAGGGGTCCTCGAAGATGAAGGGTATAAGTCATTCATGGCTGGCTTCGCTCCAGATGTCAACGTGAGTCAAATTATATTCAGATGTGCAAGCATGATGGACTTAATGATTGGACAGCACATTGTGTCATCTCGTAAACACGCTCCCGATCCTGTGACATTCACTAGTGCCGCCTTCAACCAGATGCGCCTGAACCAGCTGGACGCGGACATGTTTCCCCCACCTAAATTCAACCTGGACGTCGCGAAGAAGGTTTCGGGTACGCATACCCTATCTGAGTAATTGCTTTCGTGCTGAGGGCTGCTTTAGATATACCTGGCCTTCCCAATAATGTTATACCTATGGAATCGAACCTTATGATAGATGTACGCCCGCCACGTCCGCCTACTCAAGATCCACTCGCTGCCGGTCGCGATCCATTTCACCCAGAGCTCGCGAATGCTCAACCGTTCTCCCTCATGGGGCCAACTCTTACTCTGTTCGAACAGAAGAGGGAGAAGGCCGCTGCGATACTGGCAGCTCGGGAGCCGCGCCCAGGCGACGATGTTGCCATCGTTGCTCTGGGAACAGGGAGCGCTGTCCCTAGCAAATACCGTAATGGTTAGTCGCACTCCTGTTACGCAAAAATTGTTTCCTCATCGACTATTTTTCTAGTGTCGAGTACACTGATCCAGATTCCCGGACGGGGGAATGTCCTTCTGGACGCTGGTGAGGGCACATGGGGACAGCTAGTTCGGTTATATGGCGACGACCCTGCCTGCTCAGGCGGTGTCTGGCAGGTGTTGCGAGACTTGAAGTGCATGTTCCTGAGCCATATTCACGGTGATCACCATATGGGCGCCGCAAAGATACTCGCTATGCGCCAAAAGGTCGGTCATATTGTTCCGGCCTCCAGTAGAAAGTCGCTGACTATGTTAATAGCTCAATCCACCGCCAACAGAACCGCTTTACGTGGTCGGAGTCCGTGCAATTATTCTCTATCTTAAGGAGCTCTCCGAGTTAGATGATCTGGGCCTAGAACGAGCAGACGGGAACGGTGTGGTCACCATCTTGTCGGATGCCATCAACTGGCGAGGAAATCCGGGTTATCCCAGGAGGTCATTCATCTATCCGTGGATGGACGTCGCCGCGTAAGCTCCAACTCAGTACGCCCATGATGAAGCTAAGCCGTCGCTTTAGCAACCAAGCCGCCAACGCAGCCATGTGCAGCTCACTTGGGCTGAAAAGCTTCACCACCGTGGATGTCATCCATCGCACAAGATGCTATGGCTCGGTTTTGAGGCATTCCGACGGGTGGGGCATCGCGTATGTACAGTTCTCGAGGCTGATATTCACGTCTGCTTCTAACATGCTTATGCAGCTTTTCGGCCGACACGATGCCCAGCGAGAATTTAGTGGAAGCCGGAAAAGGCGTGTCTTTGCTGATCCATGAAGCTACGATGGGTGATGACGAAGCCGACCTGGCGAAGGCCAAGGCCCATAGCACCTTCGGACAAGCGGTCGACGTTGGCAGCAGGCAAGTCATGCTGTCGCCTATGCACACCCCTCGTTATTGACCGCAATCTCTTAGGATGGGAGCAGAGAACATCTTGCTCACTCACTTCTCCGCGCGCTATCCCAAAATGCCACCGGAGGCGGCGCAGGAGATACACAGCGGCGTCCCTTCGCCCAGCCGCACGCTCGCGCTCGCCTTCGACCACACACGCGTGCGCATCGGCGAGATGCAAAAGCTGGGAGCGTATCTGGCTGCCATCGAGCGCAATTTCCACGAGATTGCGGAGGATGACGTCGACGATGAACTCGTTGGCTTGCTGATGCGTTCCGCCGCTCAGGGCATTAGCAGTCCTTAAACACACTAAGAGCGTACGACCTGTTGACAGCCACCTGCGACAATATCAGCTGAGAGCTCACCACCGCTCACTTCATCATCACGATTAGGAACGAGCAAATATGAGACAAACATGAGTAGCATTTCGGAGCTCTTTACAATTGTTACAGTGTTCTTGATTTGAGTTTAGCTGAGCCCCCTCCTTACGAAGCAACAACCCTGATGATGTTTACGCTGAACGGGGCAGCAGTGAAGCTAATGGTCTTCGCCGTGGAGATTGTGCTTGTGGTGGGGACGATCAGGTTCGGTTGCGTTGGAGTGTTGCTGGCGGTCTCCGGGCCCGTCAAGGTCTGCACCGTTCCTGTCTTCGCCACGTTGTTGAAGGGCAGCACGAAGCTGAGAGGCGCGCTTGAGCCGGCCGTGTTCGAAATCTGGTAGCAGCCCAACTTCAGCAAAAAAACAAAATCATACACTGATCAGGTATCGCACCTTGATGATCACTTCATTTGTCGAAGTCTTGCGGGAGACACTCCAGAAGAGGGTGCCAGTCGCGCTGGGCAAAGTGCTTGGCAAATACTCGTCGCCCTGGTTCGTCGCGAAGAGCTGTGATGAATTCGGTAAGCCGATGTGACGGTGTTGACCTACGCAGAAACCAACGACTTGCCTTCTGGGCGTAGAAGCTCGTCGACTTGATGACAGAGCCGGCACTGGTCACAGAGAGCATCAGTACCGCCGATGCAGTAACCTATGAAAGGACTCACTCGAAACTGATCAAATCGGGGTCTACGCAAGGTCAGCACGCATCAATGTATCGACTGATCATATATACATACCCACTGAGTACTGTTGATGTGCTAAGAAGAATATGAGAAGGATATTCAAGATTTCAGTTCGCCGCACATACCTGGAGAAGAGGTGCATAGGAGGCAGCGAAGACGATGTCGCTGTTTCTTTCCAAACCGGTCATGAACGCCGCCTCACCAGTGGCCCCTGTAGAAAGTCGTCAATAGTGGATAAAAGCTGATTAAAGAAAGACGCACCTTGAATTGTCGGGAACAGCATTCTACCATCAGCAGGAGTGCCGAAGAGATCGTTAGCGTTGGTAGAGATTGCAGCATACTCTCCCTGCATACGTCCAGATGTTTCAACGAGAAGACGAAGGGCATCATAACTCTCCACGCACCTCAAAGTACTTGGTTCCGTTGCGCTGTAAAACTTAGGTCAAAGTCTGTTGTATAGGCGTGTCTCCATCATAAGGCGTACCTTGAAACCATCGTAATAGAACGAATTTTGGGCAAACCATCCTGATATGGGAGTTACAACCAGCAGATTACCAATTTTTGGGAGGAGAACGTACCTGGGGTTTGATATACATGGACGTCGTACGCTTGGGGATTAGGTGTCAAAATAGGGTCGAAGGTGTCGCTAGTTGCGATGAAGGCTTCGGTTGATTGAGCGAGCGAACTCTACGGGTGTTTTGATGGACTTACTCAGCTGCGGGAAAGCCTTCGTCAGGTTCCCGACGAAATCGCGCCACCGGTAAGGGTATCTGTTAATGGCATCAGGAGTGAGTCTCAAAGATCCCGCGTAACCCTACGTACGTGCCAGCGGCGAAAAAGTCCTGCGAAGGACCATCCATGAACGTCCCATCTTCAGATATAGATTATAGCACTTACTTCGTTGCCGATCTCGACATACTTCAACGCGAACGGTTGTGGGTGGCCTAAGGAGATACGTAAGGCACCTAGAGCATATGAATGTCAGCGCAACTCGAACACTATATGCAAGCAGTTTATGGTACCTGGCGCGGTCGATTGGTCGCCGATTACGAAGTTGATCTTGAGAACCAACGCCGTTAGCTTGTTGAGACTGTTACTCAAGGGAAACGTACCTGGTCAATCGCCTGTTGAATGTAGGGTGCAAGTTGGTTCTCAGCAAGGTTTGTGCCGCCCAGAGCATATCCTGTCATATGGTAAATACTCGGTGCACGAAGCCCTCAAAGCATGTAGACTCGTACCAGACCAGACGGCCATTATTGGCTCCATTCCGGCGTCTTCGAAGAACTGAAGGTACTCCAGGAGCCCAAGGCCACTATCGGACATCCCGTAAGTTCCAGAGAAAAGTGTACCGCTGCTAGTACGTACTCTGTGTTGACGTAGCCCCAGTCACCGACACGACCTGGTCGGCTGAGGAGAGATCCCACAGTAGCATTCCATTGCCAGCGAGTGGCGACGGTTTGACCCTAAGTAGCGTATTGAACATACCCATAAAAAGGGAAGATATGCAAATGATTACCTCCTACAGAGACCAGACATGGCAGCATTAGCGAATTGTCGCTGGCAACTGGTCGTTCACACATACCACATTGTTGCCTCCGGGGAAGCGGAAGAACTTCGGACCCATCTCTACCAAGGTCTGGGCAGCCAGGTCAGGTACGGAACGACGGATGAAGAGAAGAATACATACTTCTGCGATGTCCAGCCTCATACCGTTCGGGCGGTTCTTGAATGTAGGCGGGAACAGAGAAAACATCGCGAAGTTGATCGTAGCAGCAGCAGTACCACTCGTGGGCTGCACCAAGACTGTGAAGGTGTTGTTGAGGTTCGACGGGTTGATTGTCGGCTTCAGTTGCACCTGGAGCTGCTTCCAGGTGGTGTCAGATCCGTGGATGGTGGTCACACTGGACGCCAAAGTCTGCCCAGAGGACGACTGGAGGGCCATTGTCAAGCTAAAGGTCCCGGAAGAAGAGGTCGGGAAACGATAGAAGAGGGAGGCGGTGTAAGTCCAGGACGTGTTGACCTTGATACCTGTTGACATGTTCATGAAGCGCACCCATTTCAGGATACATCGCAGAGACGCACCCCAAAAGCCCGAATTCTTGAAACCAGACGCTGCCGAGCCGGACGGCGAAGTGAACTGCAACGAATTAGGCAGAGCATTCGACACCGGCTTTGAGTCCGCAACCACTGCGATTTTTGCACCTCCAACTGCACTCCAAGAGCTGAGAGCAGCGGCGGTCCCTGTTGCATGTTAAACGCAGCTCAACGCGACGAACCATGCAAAATGCTCACCAGGTGTGACTTGTTGGAATGCTCGGTTTTGAAGCACTATACAATGGTAAGAGAAATATCCGAGTACGGGTTGCTTGAACACGTACATTCACCATACAATCCTCCATCGCCGCTCTGCATATGGTTGACATGAGGCCTTCAGAATAGAATGAAGTGAAACAAATTCGTACGTGCTATATAAAACATTTGTTCAAAACCGTATCTCAACCAACTGGAACGACAGTGCTTACGTTGATATCTTCGAACATTTGACCGACTAATGGACGCCATTCTAGTGAGTTGAAACCAACAAGCAATAACAAGAAACGTACAGAGGGTTGTTGGAATTGCATGGCTGGCGGTAGCACTGACGGAAACAGTCGTCGCAGCCGAACATATGTCCACGCCTCCAAGCGCGAGCGCGCCGAGGGTCGCCCAATATCTCAAGGAAAACATCGTCGAGAATGCGTTGAGTACTTACCTACTCCGCTCTCATATATATAGGTCACCTCGAACTCAATCGTCATCGAACGCATGGGCTACAATTTGCAGCGGCTCTTCCATATTGCATACACTCAGTACAGCCAAGTATCCCTAGCCTTGTGGTGCAGATCATGTAGGTGAACCGGAAATGCCGCCGGCCCGCGCAGAAGAAGAGTAGGCATACGAAGTGCGGGGCCGCTCCATTCTAGTAGGCGCGTGGCACAAGGAATCAGCTATGGCGTCGTGACGGACGGAGAAGAGAGAAATAGTCCTACAAAGGTTGAAAAACTGCGCCCATCTCTGGTAGTAGTCACCTGCACTCCGACGCGTCGCACCCATCAGGCCTTCCAGTCCGATGATTTCCCTACGAAGCGTGTTATTCCCCCGCGAAGTCCAGGAGGAAGTATGTTGTGCAGGCGCCTCAAAGTTGCGCACAGGGACTCAGTCATCTGTGCATCGCCGCAAGTCTTCCAGGAAAGCGATGACGTCCTTTGCCACGGTCTCGCCTTTGGTATCCCGAAGTGCCCCGCCGATGTTGTGATCAGCCTGCACATGGCCTGTCTCGTCTTCGTCGTCCTCGTGATCAAAGCCCTGACTCTGGCTCTCGGCGACCTTCTTGGTGAAACCGACGTAGAACAGCGTGAAGTCTTTGGCATTTTCTATCAATCCCGCCAGCTTGTCTTTCACGGAAGCGCCAGGAAGGAGCCGCGAGTAATAAGCGCTGATTTCGCTTGTTGTTGCGTAGAAGAAGCCCAAATACGATGGCCATGTGCCCGCGAACAACAGAGTCGAGCTCATTCGAGGACTGACACTGTTGAACGTAAATCATAGCGAGGCACGTGATTGCGTCGACACTCGAGGTGCACTTGCAAGCGGCAATGCATGTCCGCTTTCCTGCGCACCGCGGACTGAGTACTGCGGCCTGGGTTTAACCATGTCTAAATACGAGAGGAGTGTAGGCATAGCGTACCGGTGTTCGCTAAGGTATCTTTGGCCCCCTCCGTTATTTGCACCAAGTTGGTGAGGAAACCAAGGGCAAGGCACAGAAGATCCAGGAGTTCAGCCCCCTTGTCCTCAACCTCATCCTGTTTGCTCTTGCTTTGATCCACTCCAAGGCGTCGCCGGTGGGACATTGCAATAAGGCGTAGAACAGTGGGTATAGTCAAAGGGTCATTCAATACGCCCAGGCACCAGTCCCGATCATCGTGAGTGAGGTTGATTATCACCCGTAGCGTGGATTCTAGACATCTCTGCGCTGAACAGTAAGATATCAGTATTCTTGATATAATATACAAAAAGCAAACCGAACCTGTTCCTCTCTGCTCGTCGTTCTCAGCTTCACGGGAAAGTACATCCGCAGCGACACAGAGAGCTATTAGAGATTTGTCCAGGCCCTTTCTCAGTTCAGCGTCGACTAGGGTGGCATCCGTTTGTTCCAGCTCGTCTTCTTCCCTCCAGCGTCCCAGTAGATACGAATCCAGGAGACGAAGGCAATTGTCGACGTGTGATAGCGAGACGGTATCCGTATGTGATATGGCATCGAGGGCTGGAAGAAGCGGAAGTCCAGATGTATAGCCTTTGACCCGGTGGGGCAATGGATTTAGTTCGGCTGAGATAGACGGTATTAATGCTGCAAGATGCGAAATCTTGTTTAACGCTGCCGGTAATAAAGAAAGTGTGCGTGAAATTAACAGCCGGTTTGACAGCTGTGGACTAGGTTAGAGCGTGGTCAAATAGCCTCATGATCTGCTTACAATCTCATCCTCTGAAAATAGGCCGGATTTCTTCCTAACCATCCTTTGGAGCGCTGCGAGCTATAGGTGGATCAGCGCCTACCGATCGCTCACTAGGGGAAAACGCACTATGGGTTTCTCGGTACGACCGATGCCAGCCTTTTTAGGCCCACGTCGTTTAGTTCGCAAGATATAAGCCAAAGCGGGTCATTCTCGCGATGAAGATCGTCAAGCATGCCATACAGCGTCTCCACAAAATCTGACTTCTCCGTTAAGTCGGAAACGTCGACCGAGTCTCGCGCAACAAGAGCCGCAAAAAACGCTAGGATGCTGTCAAGGACCTATTATATGCTTGTTTATTTTGTATTCCCGTAGCATACAAATACAGTATACGAAAGTATTCACCTTGTCGCCACCGCCCGCACCAGCAACACGGAGCACATCCCACGCTCGTTCGAGGAAATCGGCCGTCTTGGCTCTACGGGCGAAATCTTCGTCACAAAGTTTCGTGACAATCTCCATGGCGCTAGGGAATCTTGTATGAGGCGGTTGATGTAGAAACGAGAGAGAAGAGCGCGTACCTGCCTCGTCGCACTCCTAGTGCGCACGAAGGCTCTAAGCCCTCAAACAAATACCCCATCTCGTCCAAGAAACGTCGCGTCTCGCCCTTGCTCCTCAACTCGCTGATGCTCTTCAAGTCGTTCATCATGCCAGGAGGTAACGGTGCAGCGGTCGTGTCTTGTCTGCCCTTCCCATTCTTGCCAGGAGAGGCCGGAAGCGGATAGGGGTCGTCCTCAGAGTTGTCTACGCCCCAGCGCATGCGAAGATCTGTGTATGATTCGTGAACGGTCGCCAGCTCGTCCTCTTGACTGCCGCTCTGAGAAGCATGTCGTCGGCGTTCTGCGACGCGCCTGGGATGAAGTCTTGGCTGCCAGTTGGGGCACCAGGATTGGGAAGCGTAACCAGGAAAGACCGTGATTTGCCAGCATACGTTTTTGATACTTTTGATGTAGCCAGGGAGGGCCGCACCGGGGAAGACGACAAGTTCTCTTGCGATTTACTTGGGCTGAGCTGCCGGCTATTTGATGACGAATCGCCGGTAAGGTCTATAATCGACTCTGTCCTCGTGAAGCCTAGTTTACGTGGAGAGTGGGCGCCGGAGCCCGTGGCGTAGCTCACATCCTCCGAGCCTACGTGGGACGACGTTCCTGCGCCTGCTATGGATGAATCCGTCTGACTTCGCCGCAACATGCGCTTAGCAACACCGCTTGACTTTGAAGATGATAATGGGGGTCTCTTCAGGGTTACGGACGCGTCGAAAAGGGCGGCAAAGGGCTCGTCTTCCTTGCTAGGGCTGGGTGCAGCAGAAGCAGCCTCGGTATAGCCGCCAGTTCTTGCGAGAGAACGGCGCGCCTGAAAAGCTTGCTTCGACGGAGTTGGTCTATGAGATGTTTGGATTCGAGTTGTCGTTCCTGAGTTGTCTCTAGAAGCTGATATATGTGAGTACATCGACGCGTACATGTAGCAACCCTAACATCCGTATCTATGCAGCATTTAGGCAATATAACTCACAGCTGGTACCGGCGGTAGATATGGACACTGAGGTCGAGTTGCTAATCTCCCTTTCGAGGGAAACAGCACCAACGTCCGCGACAACCTCGGCTTGCACTCTTCGCCTTTTCCGCGGTGGTGACGGTTCCGGACTGCGTTCAGGTGAGACGACCGCCGACGAGGACATGCGCCGTCGTCCTTTCCGGCTGTAAGTCCTTTGCATGGCGTCGTTGTGAAAGAGATGATGACACGGTGTTGTTGTAGGATATGGCTCGTGCAGGTAATGGTTGAGCAATGGCAGAGTGGTCTTGAACAGAGTTGCGGGGCGCCCATTGCGCGAAGGCCACCGTAGCGGACACCTTCCTAGTTTGGAGAAGGCGGGCAGTGCTGGGGTTAGGGGCACTAGCGGTACACTATCTGGCGCCTATTAATGCCTTGTCCTCCGCGTTCGTGTAACCTCCGTCAGGCTCGTCGCGTCCAGCACGCTCTCAAAACTCATGGAATCGTGGCAAACACGCTTTGACTCCTTCAAGAAGGGTAAAAGAGTGAAGAAGGGATCGTCTACGACACTCCTCAAATGGCCCCATCCTCCGACATTCCTCGCAAACCCGGAGACGTTGGCGGAGGCGGGGTTCTACTTTAGTCCCAGTACAAGCAACCCAGATGGCGTTGCATGCTTTGCGTGTCGGAAAGAGATGTCTGACTGGGAGGAAGAGGACGATCCGTTTGAAGAACACTTGCGCAGAGGAAAGACGTGTTATTGGGCGATTGCACGATGTGGTCTGAGGACGGACATGGATGAAGACGGAGAGTACGTGATTTGCGGCCACAGACTCCCTCCAGCTGACAGAATCTATCTCACAGATGGATATTTTCGGACTCTACACGCTTACCCGCTGGCAAAGCTATGGAGAAAGCTCGTTTAGACTCGTATACGTCGCACTGGCCGCATGATTCTGTGAGGGGGCACGGCGCGAGCTCCAAGAATGTGAGCATATAATCCGCAATTGTAACGAGTACTCAAACGATGTATATTTAGATGGCCAAAGCAGGGTTTACATACACACCCCAACACCCCGAAGACGATACAGCTACCTGCTTCTACTGTGGTACCAGTCTAAGCGGTTGGGACGCCGACGATAATCCGATGTACGAGGAGCAATCCCGTCGTGACATTCCCCTACTAATACGGATCGCACAGGGAGGAGCATCACAAGCGCGAAGTGAAAGCTGGTGCACCGTGTCCATTCTTTGTGTCTCAGAACACAGCCTCTAAAAACCGACTTGGCAAGTCCACCCCCCGCCCTCCAAGCAGAGCACAGACCAAGCCTTCGTCGAAAGTGTCCGCTGTGTCGAAGAAATCTCAGTTGCCGGACGAAGACGATGAAAATTCCTCACTATCTTCTGAGGATGAGTTTGCTGCACCATCCAAGTCAAAATCTCGCGCATCCACCAGGGCGTCGGCTGTACCGGCTAAATCTGCCACGTCTCGCAAGTCGACGCGCAGCGGAGGTACCAGCAGCAAAGCGTCTATCTCCAAAGGAACGACGGGTTCTGAGCTGGAGGATGATATGGAAGCGAGTGGAAGTGACGCAGGCAAGCGAGTGTCGAAGTCGAAGCGGAAGGGGCCTGCGAAGACGAAGGAGCGAATAGAGGTCATTCAAGAGGAGGAAGAGATGGTAGTAGAGGAGCTTCAGCCTCCCGCTCCTGCCAAACCCAAGCGTGGCCGACCTCCAGGGAAGAAGAACGCTCAGAAGGCGAAGAAGACACCGGTCGAGGAGCCGCCCGACGACGAAGATTCTGACACCCAGCCGGCGCGCCCAGCGAAGAAAGCCGCGCATTCTCGCTCCCGATCAAAGCCAGCTCTTCACGAAGAGTCTGACGTTCCTCAGCCTCCGGACTCCAAGGATTCTAGAGCCAAGTCTTCTACCAAGGGTAAGACCAAAGCTACGCCTGTCGACGAAGTCAGCGCACGACCCCAACCTGCTGCAGCGTCCTCGAAGAGCCAGCGCAAAGCTCAACAAGCCGCAGAGCCCGATGACGAGGAGGACGAGGAGGAGGCGCAGCCTATACCGGAAGCAAAGCCGAAAGGCAAAGCTGCCAAGGCGAAGGCTACTCCGAAGCCCCCTGCATCGGAGTCCGAGGACGAGCTTATGTACGCTCCAGTTGAGGAAGAGCCTGTCCGCAAGGTCGGGCCACCCTTGGGTGTGCCGAGGAACACCACCAAACCTCCTCGGGAGCCGACACCGCCTGTGCAAGACCAAGCGAAAACCAAGAACCGGAAGAGCTCGTCAACGTCAGACGATGCTGGGTACGCAACGGCTGAGAATATGATGGACGTCGACGTCGAAGATGTTCAGCCGCCGCCTTCGCAGACGTCTGGCAGGCAAGCGTCGTCGTCCAAGCCGCTGCTGTCCTCGTCTTCGTCGAAGGCCGCCCTGCAACACTCACGCAGCGAGTCGCCGGCGACTGTGGCCAAACCGCCGTCCAGGCAGGGAAGCGCGAAGCCGTTTGTCCGCGCGTCGTCTCGGCAGCCAGGCTCGTTGGCGCGTCCGCCGTCCCGGTTGGGTGCAGAGGTCGTAGACGTTAGCTCGTCGGATGAGGACGAAGACGACGCGCCAGGGAAGACGTCTTCCAAGTCCAGGAAGAAGACAGCCGCAGCCCGCACGGAGCCTTCACATACCCAGCAAGAACGTCCCGCTGACGGCGAGACGGAGGATGCGATGATGGTGGATGACGATAACATGCAACACGAGAATCCACCGGAGGCTGTCGTTCTGGCGGAGTCGTCTGGGAGACGAGTGCAGAAGAAGTCGTTGCAAGTGGAGGTGGTGGTTCCCTCGGGCTCAAGCAAACGCCCCACCAAGGCCGCGCTGGATGTTGAGATGCAGCGTCCCGAGAAGGCTTCGTTACGGCCCCCGTCATCCAAAGCCTCGGAGCCTGACACTCCAGTCGACGACCCGTCGTCGCGACGAAGTAGTCCCGCGACACCTCCACCGCGGACCCCATCGCTTCCTCCGACCGACTCAGAAGCCCCTCAGCCGAAGTTCAAGCCTACTATCGCCGCGCCGCTCCCGTCCTTCGACGAGGAACTTGAACACGAGTCGGCTGCGACTGCACCTGCGGCGGATAACAGCGACCCCTTCGTACCGTTCACTCCCTTCTTATCCGCGGTCCCGCTGCCGAAGCTCGCTGCCCTCACTGAGGACGACTGCAACTTGACTCTCGAACAGTACATTCGCCGCGAGATAGAACGGCAGTGCGAGCAGTTCAAGGCGGACGCCGAAGCAAGGATAGAGCTGTTCCAGGAGAAGGCTGCTGAAGCGAGAAGAATGATAGAGTCCGCGTAATGGCTTCTCTTGCATGCGCTTACCAGTTTGGACTTTCCACTTTGCTGTTTGTTATCGTGTTCGTTCACTTACTCTTGTGTACTCATAGCTGTATATTCACGCGTAATAGCTCCCACTCAAGCGATGTGCGATATGGTTTAAGTTTATGGTATTATGCGCTGCCTGCAGCGAATCAACTCTATGGGTATGATGGGTACTTTTAGGCCAGGACCCTCGCCAGGAAGCGCATAGCCGCTCCGACTGCTGGCTGATTCGCCTGCTTGGTGGCAGCTATGTCATCCTCCTGCACGGCCTCCATCTCTTTCTCCTTGCCCTGGTAGTCCAGCGACACCTCATCAAAGAGGGTGGATGAATCCGAGTAGTCGCTGCTGGGCGTGGAGGCGGCAGTGGACACGGTCGGGTCCCACAGGGACGCGTCGGGGTCGGGGCTCGCGAAGAGGTACTCGTCGTCGGGATAGCCCTGCAGGGAGTAGATGGAGCCGTTGTGGGCGAACTCGGGGGTAGCGGGCATGGGTGTGCGGGGGTATACGCTGCCGCGGCACACTTGACGGTGGGCTTCGCGGTGGCGAGTTCGCCGTCGGAGGGGAAGAAGGTGTCGATGGCGAGGATCTCCGCCCGGAGCTCAGCAAGGGTGATGCGGTGAGACGGGATGAAGGTGAATATCCTCTTGAGCAGATCACCGGCTGCCTTGGAGACAGCGAGCAACTCGAAGATGGCCTCGTTGTTCGAGACGAACTGATGGAAGTGGTGGTCCTCAGTCGAGGCCAAGCGCCATGGGTTGCGGCCGGTGATCATGTTGGTGAGGATGACGCCCAGAGACCAGATGTCACTGGTCTCGGTAGAGTATGGGGTGAAAGCATGGTCGTCGCCAATGCATTCTAAAGACGACTGTCAGATAGGGGCTCTGGAAGAGGGGTGAAGCGAATAAAACACACCTGGGCTCATATAGAAGGAGCTGCCACAACCGAAGTTGGTGGACACGGCTTGGTCGGTAGCCAAGCCGAAGTCTCTAAGGTACACCTGCGTACCACATTCACTGACGAAGATGTTGTCAGGCTTGAGGTCGCGGTGGTAGATACCCTGGTCGTGGCACGTTTGCACGGCGTCCAAGATCTGGAGGAAGACGCTGCGAAGCAGGGCGTCATTCCGTGCAAAGGCGTGCTGCTCTACGATTGCGCTGTACAGATCGCCACCGGGGCAATAGTCCAGCACAAGGTAGATGAACTCCTCGTCCTCGAGGACGTCGTGGAGCTTGAGGACGTTCGGGTGACCGTTCGCGATTTTGTGTGCGACGATCTCCCGGCTTTGCGCCTGGCCCTCCATCGTCCAGTCTGCGGCGCGGCGGAGCACCTTGACTGCGTACTGCTTGGGAGGACTGGTTGGCGGCGACGAGGTAGCGATGGTCTCCTGCTCAACAGCAAGATAGACCACGCCGTAGGCACCCTCGCCGAGGATCTTGACCAGCAAGAGACGACCAGCGTCGACAGTCTGACCCACGCAGTGGGCAGGGGAATAATACTCGGAGAGCATGGCTGGCAGCGAGTTGATAGAAGAAGAAAGAGTGGGTATGAAGGTGGATGGATGAAGAGAAGTGATATTGAGAATTGGCTGTTCCAGGCTGGGTTCTTATACATGGCTGAGATGGCGGCTTGTCAGAATTTGGAGTGTGCGAGAGGAACCAGTGGGAACGGAAGTAAACTGCTTCGGAATCAAAATATCCGCCTCCAGTCTCGATCGTAACGGCGCTTAAACCACCAGCACCAGTAAGTACTTACACTGACATCAGTACTGTGAATAACGCTTCATTATTGCAAGGATAGCCGTCTGAGCCTCCAAGATGTCGTAGCATAGTGAATATAATTCTAACATGTTTTGTACCAGCCATAAGTCGCATTTCTCACGTCGTGAGCCGTGTACAAGTTCACGGGATCATAGCATCACCGCGGCCTTTGTGGCGTCGATCAATGTCGATCACTGATCGGCGACGGAAGCAAAGCCGCGGAGGCATATCCTTATTTGGTCAGTCGCCACTTTGCTTCCGGCAACTCCGTGAACTCAGGGCCAAGGCCTCACGACGGGGCAGGAGGGTTGGAGCTATGTGTGCCTTCAGCTTATGTAAGTTCGATTCACAGCAATTGATATGCAATATGCAGAAACTTGATTTACAACATATATGTAATACTAGTACAATAATAATACAACACGTTTTTATCGCGAAATTTGGTCTACAAATATCTTTTCCATGATACGCTTGAAAATCCTCGCAGGAGACTGCGATCTCCACCTCCTCTTTGGAGAGCGTGAGCCCGAATGCGTCGACTCGGAGGAGCGTTGCACAATATCCTTGAACGACGGTATGATCGGCTGTGGTGGTGGTATAGTGCACTTCCGCAGCGCAGGTCTGGTCCTGTTGCCCTGCAAGTCCCTCCGGCTTGGGTAACCGCCCGCTGATGGTAGGAGCGTGTCCAGTAATCTCTGATGAATCCTCCTTGCCCGACTTCGCTGCCCGCGCTACCGCCTCGATGTCCATCTCCATGACCGCCTCGAACGACGAGTTGGAGCTGTCGCGCTGGGAGTGGTTGCCGCCAAGGTACGACTTCGCTGCGAGCTGGACGTACGTCGACGCGTGCGCGATCTGGTCGTCGGTGAGGAAGAACGTGTCGGCCTCGCAGATCTTCTGTCTCAGGCGCGCGAGGGTGGTGCGGATCTCGCTGGGCGCGAAGATGCTGCGCAGGATGTCGTCGGCGGCGGCGGAGATGGGCAGCATCTGGCGGAAGAAGTCGGGGTTGCGGATGTACGAGCGGAAGCAGTCGTCGGCCATGACGGCGCGGCGCCAGGGGTTGTGCCCGGTGATCATGCTGGTGAAGATGATGCCCAGCGACCAGACATCGTTCGCCGCACTGCGGTAGCCGGCGTGGCCCATTTCGGTACCAATGCATTCTGGAGTAGGTGCAAGATGAGCGACAGCTTATGAGTAATGATAGGAAGAACGTACCTGGACTCATGTATCCCGCTGTGCCTGCGCCAAAGTTCTTACTACAGGGGCTATCCGTGGACAACCCGAAGTCCCCTAACTTCAGCTCGGTGCCCTCCTTGTTGCACATAATGTTCTCCGGTTTAATGTCTCGATGATAGACGCCGCGAGCGTGGCAGAACGTAAGTGCGTCAATGAGCTGACACATGGCGTTCTTGACAAGGGCATCGTTGCGGACGAAGGTGCCGCGCTCCGTGAGGAATTTGAAGAGGTCACCGCCGCCGCAGTAGTCGAGCACAACAAAGATGTAGCCGTCCTCTTCGAAAACTCGGTGAAGGGTGACGACGTTGGAGTGTGGAGAGACCGCGGTGTGCATGCGAATCTCGCGTTCTTGGAATGCAGCTTGGCGAGTGCCTGCCTCGGCCTTGAGCATGCACTTGACAGCGAAAGAGGTGGTTGAGCAGAGGTCGACGGCGCGGAAGACGACGCCTCCTGAGCCTTGGCCGAGCGGGTCGGCAAGACAGAGCCGACCGCCGTCGATCACCTGACCGACGAGCTGGTCAACTATGGGAACAACGTTGGGCATAGCGGATACAGCGGATGGATTGGAGTGTGTTGGGATGGGAGAAAATTGAACTTTACAATCCATGAAGTGCGCTCTTATACAATCTGCGGATGCTCTTTCCCAACGCATCCGACCCGCAAGCGGGATCATCGAGACTGTCGATCGGTGGGCGCCCCGTACGGGATGGCGGTCGGACCATATATGGGCATGAGCGGGACACGATCGCCTCGTTGTTGACGTCGGCGCAGTGAGCGCTGCTGGCAATGATCGGCAAAACAAAACATAGAGACTTGCCGCGGAACATGAATCGAGGAGAGGAACTGTCGCGCAGCATAAGTGGTTCAAACAAATAAGCCAGGGATGGTATTCCGGTCGGACAACGAAACACGCAGCATACAGAACGAGATCACCAGCCAAGGTCAGCCTCTGCTACATGCAAGAAACTTTCTTCGCGGAAGCTAGTAGATATCTCTTCATCCCAGGTGATGCGAGGTAGCGGAATAGGGGCTGAGATGTCCAATCCAGTAGACCAATCCTTGCTCTCGTTCATGGAACTAGCCTCTCGTAAACCTTCTAGCATGGACGTGGTCGGTGTTATGCCGTCAGCCATCTCGTCCAGCTCGCCATGAGACAACTCGATCCAGCTCTCCTGAGAATAGGCCGACAGCATCGTACGAGTGGTAAGGTCCGCCAGCGCATCGAAAGACCGATGAGTTGTCGCTGGCCAAGCTGGCAGAGAGCTATCCAGATTTGTGCGTTCCGCGTCCTCGGCAGCGTGCCCGCTGCGATGATCAGAGCCTGGACCCAAGGGCGGAAAGGCCATATTCGGACGGCGATAGACTATCGCAGGTCTGTTCAACTGCGCGACCTGTCCGGTTAAAGTAGAAAGCCGGAGAGATATGTCGTCTTCCATGGGCCCGAAGTTGAGAGTAGATACGTGAATGATCTTCCGCCGCGGAGCCGTCTGTTTCTGAGGTGCAGTATCGCATTTCCGAGTCTGTCCGACGGTGGGAAAAAGTTTCGCGAGGTTACGCATCGTGGCCGAGCGAACGGTCGACATGAATTTTCCTTGAGTTATTGACCTGCGACGAGCCGAGGGCTTTCTTGTTGGTACAGCCGGTTTGGTGAGCGTGGCAGGGTCTTTGATCTTGTATGGATCGGAGAGAGAGCCTAGCTTGCTGGCGACCCGGTGCTTCAGAAGGAACGCCGCTTTCATAGAGACCATCTTGAGTGATTAGCAAAGGAGTGTCGAAGGGTGTTAACGAGGTACAGAGAGATGTCGCTCTGAGAGCTGAAAGAATGTGTTGAAAACGAACCCGAGTCAGCCAGCGGCTGGCGTCAGCTCAGTAACAGGCGCTCGACACGTGCAAGCCATGTGGACGCCACAACGCTCATGCTTGCCATAAGCGTAGGCGCCCTGTCAGCTTGGCTCACAACCACCACCAGCTCGACCACACATCACGTCCGTCGTCCCTTTGCCTCTCAATGAATGTGCTCCACTTTACTCGTAGTACCGTAACATTTACAACGGAACGCCGTCCACACTCTGTCGTGCGCACCTTTCTCTGAGCGGATGCAAATCCTTATTTCGATCGAACCTGCCAGTGATCGAGACGGAAGATTTGCATCCGCTCAATATGCCTCCGTTCTGGGATCTTCGCCATTTGGCTCCGTGTATTATCATTCCGCGCGCCCGCTTCCGCAAATAACAGGTATAAAGCACTGCGCCTAAGCTCACCAATGTCAACAAACTCTTCACTCCTCATCCATCTCAAGTGCGCTGGTCTCACTTGACTTCTTGCTCATCGCAACCAACTACCACTACTCGTTCTTCTTCTACTACACAACCCACTACCATCATGTCTGCCCACCCTACCATGCCAGACTTCACCGGTGTCCTCGTTGGCGACTATCAGTACGAGCTTGTTCGCAAGTTGGGTTCCGGAACCTATGGCGTTGTCTACAGCGCCATCGACCTCCACTTCGGCCTATCCTCATCCACCTCGTTTACGTCGCCAAAGGTCGCCATCAAGATCCTCTCTAAAGAGGGTCTGAGTTCCGGCGCAGCCCAGCGGGTGAGGCGCGAAATCGCCTTCCACGGCACGATGACCGACCATCCCAACGTCGTCTCGATGCACGAGGCGTTCGAGGACAGCAACTATGTCTACATCGTTCTGGACTATTGCCCTGGTGGCGACTTGTTCGGGAAGGTTGTGGACGAGAAGCTGTACTTCAGGAGGGACGACCTGGTGAAGACGGTCTTCCTCCAGATCTTGGATGCCGTAGAGGCTTGCCATCGCAAGGGCATCTACCACCGGGACTTGAAGCCCGAGAACATCCTCGTCAACGAGGATGGCACCCAGATCTACCTCTCTGACTTTGGGCTTGCCACCAACAACCAAGTCAGTGAGACGTTCGGGTGTGGCAGCTCCGTACTTCATGAGTCCAGGTAAGCTCTCCACCCCTATTTTAATTTGGATCAGTCGCTAATAGTCTCCCCTCATAGAATGCATTGGCAAGGAGACAAATCGCATGCCTTATTCCAATCGCGCCAACGACATCTGGGCTCTCGGCATCATCCTCATCAACATGATCGCCGTTCGCAGTCCGTGGGGCAAAGCACTCACCTCGGACGAATGCTTCTGCGAGTTCCTCATGAACCCTAACTTCCTGCGGGAGATGCTCCCCATCTCGGCCGCCGCCGACGACCTCTTCCACCGCATCTTCGCGTACGACCCCACCGAGCGCATCACCATCCACGTGCTGCGCGCCGCCGTGCGCGAGATCGACACCTTCTTCATGTCGGACGCCGAGATCGCGAACGGCGGCGACGAGGTGCGGATCGCCGCGGAGTATTGCGGCGTGCGCGTCCCCAGCGACGCGCTCGCTGCTGTCGCCCTGGCGGAAATCGCCGCCACTGATGCCGCTGCTCCTCGCACGCCGGCCGTGCAGGTCGAAAACACTACCCCGACGCCGGCGTCGGATAACTCAGATGCGAGCTCAGATGGCCTCGCTAGCGGGAGCGACCTCGAGAGTGAGGGGCCCGTGACGCCAGCATTCGACGCGCAGGACTCGGACATAGAAATTCCCGAGCTCCAGCTTCAACTCTCTGAGTTCGGTACCCGTCAGTACGAGGCTCAGAGGGAGGGGAAGCCGAGTTCTGGCTACGTGAAACCAATTCATGTGATCTAAAACTCTAGATTACGCTGGCGTAATCATGGCAATAAAACATATATAAACACTTACTTGAAAGTCTATGTGAGGCGTGATTCGTGAAGTCAATGCGCGTCCAAGCTGGTGAGCTTCAAGCTATATGTAAGGCTCTTGGCATTGCTCGAGGTGAGAAGAACAAAAGCCCCAACAACTGGTTACATGCACGATGGAAGATGAATGTTCCAACAACGGAAACAACAAAAGAACACGAATGATGACAATATACTCCAGAGCGGGAAACAGAGCGGTGACGATGGCGAGGGGAGGGGAGGTGGAAAAGAGAAAAGGTGTATGATGTGCAACGTGGGAGCGAACAGGTGCGGTGATATTAAAACAGGACAGCGATGCGAAAATTTGACAGGAATAGCATACTCATAATCACATTAAACAGGACTCTTGAGGGCATGACTTGCAAGCGAAAAAGCTGTAGGACGATCCGGCCGACTTTTGAAGTTCAGAAAACAGAACAATGCGATATGCGATGGTGCGTTGCGTGTGCGTGTGCGAAAGATGCGTGATAATATCCGGGTGCGGGGAGAAATGTTGGTTACGCAAACTTCGAGAGTCTCTGGGCAAGCGCTTCGACAACCTGCGCGTCGACGCCGAACTCCTTGGCGAGATCTCCGTAGGAGTTGTTTTCCTTAACCGCGTTGTACTTGCGACTAGCTCGAAGGGGAGGGGCGGAGTGAGGGATGTTGGAGGGAGCCAAAGGGGCCATGGTGTGCGAAGGTACGGGAGAAGAAGTGGACTGGGGAAGCGCAGCTTCCAAGATATCAGAGAGCTTGCTCATCTGTTCGGATGTGAAAGCTAGCCAGCAACCATGAGAGATAGACACGAGACACGGCGCGATATTGACACACCTTGGCAGCCCATAGCAGCGCGGACCAGTTCGGCAGCTAAACCAGCCCATTCGGAGAATGGGTTGTCCTCAACACGTGTCATGAGGACCTCAACTGCGGTCTGCGTGATCTCTACTCAAACGACCTTCATTAGCGGAGATAGGACGGTGTCAAACCAACGACCCTCACCGTACAGCATATCCCTCAGGGAACCGGACCAGAACACTCTGCTATCGTCATCCGCGGGGAATTTCGACAAGATGCTGATAAGAGAGTGGAATGGCAATGAAGGAACCTTCAAGAAGTGACTCTACGAGAGAAGATTAATTCACCGTGGTTGATTGGGAAGTAATCAATATACTCACATCTGGAGACCGAATCAGGTGAGACAGCGATTTCAACTCGACGTCGGAGATAAGCCCGTGCTGAAGGGAAGCAATTACGTTTTCATTGCCCAAGCCGGAGAGCGACGGCCTTGCGCCATCGAAGTTTCCTTGCCAGGATGGGAACAGCTAAAAGAATGGTAAGGGAGGTGCATACGAAGCTGATCGTGCATACTTACTGCTCGCATCAGCTCCTCCTGGTTGCTTCTCGTCACAGTAACACCGCGAGCCCGCTTGCCTTTCCCAAGGACGGAGTTTTGCGACGTTCTCAGGGCAGCCTTGGCATCGTCCGGGCTGGCCATTTCGACGTAAGCATGACTAAGGGTTTTGCCCTTGCGATCAAGGAGAACGTGAACACGGTCAACAGGATGCTTGAGCCAGGCAGCGATGGCAGGCGGCGTGATATCCTAAGGAAGACGTGGTTAGTAACGAACAAAGTGACTATATGCGCAGTTACAAACCCAGGGAACGTTGTCAATCCGAAGGACGACGCTTTCATCAGACTTGGAAGGCGTTGGCAACTGGCGTGAACGAGGCACGGGAGTGGATGCGCCTTGTGCACGATCCATGAAGTCCTGGAAGCCGCCATTCAACACGCCTGCGAAAGAGTGGTTATATGCGTCGTCATCGTCCTCGTTCATGCGTGCGGCCATCGATTGAATAGAGGCGGCGACGTTTTCAACCTTCTGTAGCTTGAAGTCGACGACTTTCGCTTTACAGACCGCACACTCCATGTCCTTCTCGCCGACAATGTTTAATGCGCTTGTGAGACAGCCAGAACACAAGGGGTGGGTGCAAGGGTCTAAAATGGCCAGAGAGCCTTTGTTGGCACCACATACAGAGCAGGCAGGCAAAGGCTCGGGTTGGCGCGGTTGTTCTGTGTAGGCCGGGAGTGAATGTGCATCGTAGTAGACGTCCTCAGACATCATAGAGTTGTCGAAAGGATCGTGGAAGTCTAGAGGCAGAGTCTGGGATTGGGCATGAACACCCACCGCAGGAGAGAAGATGGGTGCGTAGGGCGCGTAGTCGTCCTCTTCAATATCGAACAGCTCGCTATGCTACAAAATGATGAGCGTGAGCTTGATATGTTTCATGGTTGACGCTGTCACCCACCTGTCCAAAAACGGGCCTGCGCCGGGTCTGAGCGGGGTCCGTCACGGCGCCGCGAAGTCTATATTGGTTGGCAAGGGCCAGGTTGGGAGGCGGTGTGTTAAGGTATGCAGGTGAAACAGTGAACGTCTGAGAATGCGAAGCACGAGCGGGAGTCGACAGCTGAGGATTCGGTATCTGGGTGAGAGGGGAAGGACCAAGCTGAGGCTGGACTTGGGTGAACGCGCGTGCGCGGCGATGCGACGACAAGAAAGGAGCGGGGAGGAGAGCTGAGAAGAGCAAATTTGGTCATTCCTGCGGAAGATGCCGATGACATTTTGGGCGCACCTTTGTTGACAGAAAAGAAACTGGAGCCATCCAAGTCCATGCCATCATCGTCTGACGCAAAGTATCGGTTAGTTTACGCTTTGCACTCCGAACAAAGCGCATATATGCACACCTTCGTCGTCTGCGAACTGAGACTCTTCGCTTGGACGCACTTTGATGCCGTTTTCATTCGCACGATTGCGCCAATTGTCAGCAACGTCAGCGTAGCTTTTCTTATCCTTCATTTTGAAGCTATCCTCCGGGGAAATGGGGATGCTCATGCGACGTTGGCCGGCAGTCGAAGCGGGGGTAGCCAAGAACGACGCGTTGGATGACGAGAACGAACGGAGGCTGTGAGGGGTATATGGCGTCGAGATTGAGGTCACCGGTGTGTACGGAGAGCTGCTGACTTGTCGTTGGTGCGCTCGCTGCACAGTGCGCTGAGGTGTTGCCGGCGGGTTACTTGACTTGCCGCGAAGAACGGTAGGCGACGTTGGGGTGGATGCGGTGGGCGGCGGTAAGGAGTGTCGGGGCATCGTGGTCGTAATCGTCGAGATCGGGCTCGTCGTCGTCGGTGACGCTGAGAAGAAGGCGTATCCGGGTCGGGCGTTGGAGAGAAGGTCGTGGTTGAGGTTGAAGTGGCCGCCACGCGGGGTCGTGGGAACGACCTAGCCGAAAACTATCGCGACACGTCAGGTGATCGCGCTCGTCGAATATTACGCGTCGCACGACCTTCTCGAAATCCCCTGCACTTGTACTCCCTCCTGCTTGACGGAAGTTGATAGTCACATATAATATTAGCAAAGGTCGCTTTAGCATATTTCACAGATTTGGAGAGCTGCCCAATTTTATTCATGAAACTTCAGCATCGCTCGAATACCCGGTATAATTCAGGGAGATGAGCTACTTGCACCACGTCCCTATCCAGCAATGACTTCGGTGGGTGCATATACTTTGCCATTGTGGGAAACAGTAGATGTTGTATCTGCCAGCGCAGCGCTGGCTCATTCGCTTTGTCCGCTTCGGACGACTCTGGGCCCAAAGGCTCCGGGACATAGAAGTACGCAAGCTCGCGGAGGAAAGTCTCAAAGCACTCCTTCTCCGAGTGCCAGTTGACCTAATGCCACAATCAGTCAGCAATATTCGTCCCTCTTCTAAAAATGCAGACGGACCTGCGGCCCCAGTCGCATGAGAAACAGAGGGAGCTTGTCCAGGTTGGGTGTGTGGCCCTTAAGCAGAAGGGGCAAACTGATCACTTCCTCATTCTCATTGATCTCCAGCGCGAAATACTCTTGCAGCATTTCACGCCGATCCATGAGCGTATCAACGATAGTCTGAAAGCAAGACTATCAGCATAATCTATGAACGTGACAACGTTTATACTTACATCGACAATCTCCGTATTGCTGAGAGCACTTCCGCTCGTATCCTCTACTTCCAATGCTATCTTCACGAGAGTTCGCAGAGGTGGAGGCGGATCCAATTTTATGCGATGGAAATTACCAAACTGAAGCAGGCCCAATTGGTAGAAGAATTCTTCGCTGTCAAGTTACCGTCAGCATCGTGTATGGAGAACTGATCGAAGGAAAGCTAGTGTACCAGAGTGCACCGTGATTGACCAAATAAAGCTTTTTGGCATATTGAACGAGCGAAAGACATCGTCCCACATCGACGATGCCAACGAACACATGCTTCTGCAAGATTTCCGCAAGCTCTGCATCAGTGAGTCAGTAATCTGACCGGCGACCTTGATTTTGTTACTAACCGTCATGACCAACCCGCTCGACTTCATCGCGGAGTCGCACCACCGACGCTAGATTGCAGTTGGATGGTGCGATCTCAGGTACCTTCGCAGGACCATGTGGTGGTTGCTGCCGGGTATCGTCATCTTGTTGGTGAGATGGGTTGGCCACTGGGAACATGGAGTCAAGCGTTCGGTCTTGCTGAGAAGTCCGGACTTTGTGCTGGGACGCGAGTTTCCTCGCCACAGGTACGGCTATAACTCGCTCAATGATCTTCGCCAAGGATAACAGCGGGAAAATATACCCACAGGAAGAGCTTGATACACCGGAGCCACCGACGTCACTGCTACTCTCTTCAAGGTCTTCGGGACGTGCACGTTCTTTGCCCTTGCCCTTGTTCTGAGGCACGGGCGGTGCCATGCCGCCTGTGAGTAACGTCTGAAGAAATATGCTTAGTGGCATATATGCTATAAGCTGATCAGATAAAACCTGCCTGATACTCGAAGGTCTTCGACTGATTTTGGCTAGTTAACGTGTCGTGAAGGGTATCACATATTTTCTGTACGATTTGTTCCTCGTCCAGGAAGTGAACTTCTCGCTTCGTCGGATGAACATTCACATCAACTGCGCGAGGATCAATCTTCAAGCTATCGTGTAGTCGTATGAGTATAGCTGTCGACGAATAGGCTCAAATGAACAAACCTGAGGTATACGTAAGGAGAAGCGCCTTTGGCAAGTATGCCACTAGTGTATATCATCTCCAGGGCCTTCTTTATGCGAGAGGACTCGACGAGCCTGTCTACGCAGTATAGGTATCGGCCTGCATATGATTTGTCACGCAGCTTACAACTTACGATTGATGAATAGCAAAAATACAAATTTCTTTGCTTGGTAATTCGGGCTCGTGAAGTATGCCTCGGCGGACCAAGATCCTTCGCTGCCTTCGAGGTCGTCCGTATCCATGTCATCGTCGTTGGCGGAAGATATCGTTGCGTGAAGAAGCTCTTTTGCAATACTCGCCCCATATAGCTGCCGAATAGCTTGATTCACAGAGGAGCTTGATGGTGTGGTAATGTCTGGGGCAGATGAGCCTGACTGGAAATGCATAAACATGGGCAAGTAAGACATATCAATGACTCTCACACACCTTCTTGCAGGTAAATGACACATGAGGGTTATGCACGGCATACTTGGTTACGACATCGAGAATACGCGAATATTCCTCTGATGAACCCCGCAAGGCAGATAGGCGCGTTGGAGTATTATAAAACATATTTTCCACCTGAACCAAGTAAGACACGACGCGTATATCAAAACTGATGATGCTCACAGTGATAATTGTACCGTCATTTCCAGCGCATGGTTTCGGTTCAGCTGGAGACCCGTCCTTGGAGGTTAATGCTCCATCAGCGTAGGTAGCTCTATTAAAGCGCATACATTAGCCCGTGAAGTTGCTACGAATGTCGAGAACTTACTTCCATGCATAAGTGTCCGATTTGGTCTTGGTAACCACGGTCAAATGCGACACGTATGAGATCGACGCTAGAGCTTCGCCTCGAAAACCGTACGTGGTGAGCCGTTCCAAATCCTGAAAGGAAGTAATCTTTGACGTGGTAAACCGTTCTGCCAGTATAGGTAGATCTGCTTTCTGACAAAGGTTTCTGTGAGAAAAAATCAACGCGTTATAATCACCACCGGGCGCACACGTATACCACAGCCATTGTCTTGTATTTGAAGAAGCTTCATACCACCATCCTTGACTACAACTTTAATAGAGGTAGCCCCTGCATCAAGACAATTTTCCAGGAGCTCTTTGAGCGCAGAAGATGGTCTGTGTATGATCTATAACGAACTTTCAACGGTATGTGAGAGCTGGAGCGATGTGATATTTACTTCTCCTGCAGCAATTCGATTTATGACTGTTTCTTGTAGGCGTCGGATGGGTTTAGGCCCATTCGAATCTTGGCCTGTTGTTTTCTGTGCCTGTTCGGTCATCACTCGAGTACTCGCCACTGACGTCGGCCAGCTATGACGAAGCGTGAGCTTTAGGTATATGGTCGCGGACGGTAAAACGAAGGCGCGTGGTCTGGACAAACGGAACTGCAAACGGTGCCTATTAGACGCGTCCACGCGTGCACAGCCACGTGTTGAGCGGACAACAAACGGTTACTAAGGAGGTAACAAACGGTGAAATGGGCATTCAATTTGATACAAGGCCATCATTGGAACTCGCATTGACGAGCGATTGATTCGCTGCCTTACATCAGCTTACAAACTTTGGTAGTGGCCGTTTTCCCCAGAGTTTCAGTCACCTCATAAGCTACTTTATTCCCTTGGGCACCCTCCTCTTCTCCTCTCTCGCTCTCTCACGTCTGTCTTGTAATCTTCACTGCCGGAAGGGGCTCACCCTTAATCATGGCTGGACCGTCCACACCGCGAAGAGCAACGCACTCAATGGACGTGAGTACGAACTATGCTGCCCGCGCCAGCCTCGGGTGCCTAAACTGACACGACTCTCGCAGGACTCCACAACAAGCCATGGCGAATCGACTGAGCTGCGCACTCCCAAAGCCTCATCCCAGCGACAATCCCACTCGATATCTTCTCGAGGTCGCCAGAGCACGCGCTACCCTTCGCGGCTCACTCGTGGAGAACCAGGTCGCGTACCTCTGCACAGACGGGGTACGTCGCGTACATACGAGCGCCTGGAAGATTTGTTGCGGGAGGCCGGTTACAAAGAGACGAAGATCTTCTCGCCAGAGGTCGAAAGAACAGACTCGCGAGGAAAGGAGAGGAAGGAGGGTGCAACGAGTAGCGGGAGGGGTGGTGTAGGGGCAGTCGTTGATTTCCTGGCCGGCTTGATGCCTGGCGCTATGAAAGGACAGGAGACCAGCTCGGGTACAAGCGAAGAGCCGACGGTAGAGCATTCTCCTCCACCGTCGCCTCTCAGTGGCAAACGTCCGCGGAAGTCGTCGTCGCTCCGCCCCGTACCCATCGAAGACCTATCAGACGCATCAAGTTCCCTGGAGAGTCCCAAACGCCGATACCAGCGAGTTCCTCACGCCTCTTCGAACAGCTCCGAGCATAGCCCCGCCTTCAATTCAACAGCCTCAGACTCGCTACGCACCCAAGCACAGATCTCCGCCGCGCAGGGGTACCTTCGACACATCGCTTCCACTCCAAACATTCCGAAAGTCAGCGCGTCTAGTGCAAATCGACCAGGGGGCCATCGAAGTCGCATCATGGGGGAAATGACCTACCTCCTCTGCCTTCGAACTGGCTTGGTTCAGTCGCTAGAGCTGTCCTTGGTTCCTCAAGCATCGATGCCCATGTCGGAGGGCCGAAAAGCGGAGGCCAAATCGTCGAGCGTGGTCGTGCCTATAAGGAGAATCAGCCTGTGTCGTATACCATCGGTAACAAAGTCCGGCCTCCAGCGCCGTACCTTCGGTCACAGACAGCGCCTGGGGCGGTCAATACGGTTAGCGTACTCTGCCGGTCAGCTCCGGCTTCCCGCTCTTCATCCCGTGTTGGGGAAAGGCTGTCTTCGGCCGTCGACAAGGGCAGAGCTTCGTCCATGTCCCGGCCAAAGCCCTCGAAGTCGAAATCAGCTCAGTCGGACGTGCCCTCGTTGGCCAGTACTCGAGTTGAAAATGAAGATCGGCATCTTCAATGGCTGGATGGTGGTGAAATACACACGGTAGTCTCCGACGGCGACGTGTCAGAATACGACGAAGACGACGAGGACGACGATGTCGAGCTCGACCTTGCTCGGATATTGGTGCCACCGAAACGTCAGAAGTCCATTCGTAGCCTCCGCCAGCATCTGCATCGTAGCGAGAGCGCGAGGGCCTTGCGTCGCGATTTTACACGACCGCTGACGCCTCATGATGACGACTACGAGGCACATACACAGCCGAACAGCAGAAGAGGATCGTTCGTCGAAGATGGGTCCGAGTATGCACATAGATGGAACACACACGGATCCAGCCAGCAACGCGGAATTCGGAAGAGGAGGACGCTGCCTGGTACATGGTCGAATCTAGGGCGATGATACTGGCACTCAACACTTCACCCGCTCCCCAGCGCACCGTGGCATACAGAAGGGCTGCCACCATCCACACGATATATTCGAATTTATTCGCGTATCATATTATCCACCTATTTTCCATTCTTTCAACTGCTCTATCGACTTCCCCGACTACCTAAACTCAAATTAATCCCGACACCCTCCCTTTCTGGAACTCTATAAGCCCCACAGCAAACGCCATATTGTTTCGTACAGCATCATGTAGGATAGACATGTGACATAATGTATAAACCAACAAGTCAAAGTATTATCGAATAACATGGCCTCCCAGGTACTTCTGAGATTGAGTCACAGGTTTTGCTCCGAGTCGTCGTCATGCGAAGGATCAAGCGTCGGGACTCGGTTTACCTGACGGCGGACGCCACAAAGCTCTCTCTCCGGGTTTGGAAAATAGTCACGTGTACCGGGATCCTAAAGAATAGCCGCCACGAGTACTCTTGGTCTTGGCGACCGGTGGCTGCGACTCGGACTCACCATACCGACATCGTGCCTAGGCTTCGCCCCCTTTCCACCTTCCCTTCGACTTCTTTTCTACATTCATTTACACTCGACTTACCTCCTTTTCTCATCTTTCTACACACCGTTGGGGGTTCTAGGAGGCTAAGATGTCAGATGCGGTACAAATCACTATTCCTGGTGCGTGACTGTTTGCAGAACCTCTAGGCTTCGTACTAAGTTTCAGGGAAGACTTTGACGACGACAACGATGTGAACTCGACTCCCGTGTTTGGAAGAACGGCTGGTGGCTCTTTCTGGGGACCCTCGAATTCTGGCTTGGACTCACCCACGACTTCTACACCCGTCCTTGAACGGAGCGAGAGAAGCTTTTTCCACGCGCGAGGCGACTCTGCCGCTTCAGAAGACTCCTTACAATCCCTACCCGCCAACACTCGCAAGTTCAAGGCACCCTTCGTTCATTCCGCACAGTCATCCGTTGCTACGACTAGTACCTCGCCGTTCTCGAAGAAGTCTTCCTTTGCCTCTCTTCGTAATGCTTTCAAGAGTAGCAAATCAGTTGAGGCTGCGCCGCCCACCCACCATCAACCACGAAGCCTATCCTGTTTTAAAGAACCCGTTCAACCGTTCTGCGTCATCCCTCGCGCATCACATTCCTGGAAGGCCTTCCACGCACACAAGCCCTCAACATGTTCGACCTTCTACTCCAGCTTCTGGTGAAAGCAAGACGCGTGTAAAGACGAGGAGTCATGCGCCTGCAAAATCCCAACACTCGGCTTCTGGCTCGATCTTCCACAGCTCCGACGCTGGAAGCGACTTTGGTGGTGTTCCAACCTATGACCGGACGTTCTCTCCTCCGCCTGTACCACGCGTTCCGTCAAGAGTCGGAGGTCCATCCCATCGCGAAGAGTTGGATTATGAGGACAAGATTGTCGTAGAGGCTAAAACTCCGTCTGACTTTGCGCTACATGCTATATTCATTCGATTCGCAACACGCGCAGAGGCTTTGGTAAATGAATTCATTTCGCAGCCCTCGGTACGTCCGCTTGCTTTACTCCATCATCTATGCACTGCTTATGTTTCTATGAAGGACCACGAACCACACCTAGAACATTTCATGGGCCATGGTGTCGATCCTGAATTTGACGAACTGCTCCGATCTCTCGGCAAAGTCGCCCAGAAACACGCCAAACAGGTCGTTGATTCTCTCTTGCGCTGGCGCAAAAGTCAAAAAGACGGAAGTCCTCTGGACCTTCAACGCCTGTACTCGGGAAGTGGCAGCAAGATCAATCGCTTCCAGGATCCGGCGATGGATAGACGACTCCTCGCGTCGATTTATATCACATGTCGCGGGCTGGTAGAAGCAACGCGAGCGTTGCCAAAGGACTCCCTCAGCGATGCCTTAGGCAACCAGCTCGAGGAGCTCACATTCTCGCAGTTCAAGAACCCAGACGTCAGGCTGTTGACGTTGTCTCCCAATTATCGAGCGAACACCGAGCTATATGCTGTCTTACTTGGCAATCTGGCAAATCTCAGGTTGGCTCCCGCCCTCATAGCGTTCACTCGTGAGCTAACACTCCATTAGATTCGATAGTGTCACAGACCGATTCAGAGTGGAGCTGGGGCCTGTTGCTGCTGGCCAGGTCCCTAAGGATGCTGATCTCCGGTATGAATACATCCTCAACGGACTGCGCCACGTGGAAATCAAGGCAAGAGACTCGATATTTTAGAAATGCCCTTCTCTGATAGCCATTAGGTCTGGCCGCCTGAGAGTTTTGAAGAGGGAGCCGAATTCTTGGATTCGTTGTCAAAATCGTTCGAGAACTCTCATGGGAGCAGATTAAAGATCGTCTTTTCTGAAATCCTCCTACACATGCTGTACAGAATCGGCAAGGTGTGTTCAACATCTCAATTCGCTCAACCAATCCTAACAATGACGCAGACCGCGCAAGCTGAAGTGAATCACCCACAATGGGCGAAGGCAATCGAGATCATCTACCCCAAGTCCCGTGACATGGCGAGCAAGCCCCGCTACTGGCAGGTTGCATACCCTCTTTCTGTGATTAGTTTATGTGTTGCGCCCCGCGAATACTTCTTGCGTCATTGGCAGTCTTGTCTCGACGCAAGCCTGAGCAAACTGAAGGTAGTCCTTCACTCATTAAATCTGGCACTATGCTGACATAACGTGCACGCAGGACAAACCAACTCGGCTACCTGTCATGAACGGTATTCTTCGACTAGCCTGGACGTATCTCTATCGTTGTCAAGAACCAGGCTCGACAGTTACTACGAAAATGGATCAATTGCTGAAGCATTTCTTCCCACCAAGTCGGCTCACCGTCGTACCGCAGGATGAGCACATTGAAATCCTCGTCTATCTCATCCACTTCATCCTCACGCGACATTTTGACTACGGAAGCGAGCTCTGCCTTGACTTGCTCCAGGAAAAATCTGTAAACGCTTCTCAGTCAGGGAATGGCACGAGTTACCTCGCCCCAGACCGAATGTCTATCGCTGTACAAGCCATTTTGCTGTCGGTGCGGCTGCTGGAAAGGAAGAACCAGCTCCTACGTGGCCGTCCAGCTGGGATTTCTTGGACACACCGTCGGCGGAAGACTACGTCTCTTCATCGGACTTTCTCGCTTCCGGCGCGCTGAAGCCTGCTTGGGCAGACCTACTGGACAGATGCAGCACCGTCCTCAGCTCTGTTGCGGTGTCTTGCTACCAGAACGTCGGCGGGATGTCTGTTTTCGACGACCAATGGTCCACCTCACGCCTCAACCCATCCTATGAAGAGACGCACAACTACGTCATCAGGAATCACCCGGAAGGTCCAATAGCATACCCCATACAGCTGCTGCCCCAAATTACCGTCTTGCAACTGTGCTATCAGTCATGGCCACGCTGCCTCCACGAATCCCTCCCTTTGGAAACTGCCATTGAAATGATGATCCGCGGTGTTATTCATATCGAGCCCGGCATCTCCAATGTAGCTGCAGCAGCACTGGAACGGTTCATGTCGAATTTCTCCAACACCTCCGCGCTCCTCTCGCGACTCGCATCCCTGATGTTCGACCCTCAAAGCATACTGTCCGAGGGCACTGGGCTTCGTCTCATGCTCGATTCGTCTCAGCTCGTCAAGATCTGGGGAAACGCCGTCGAGAAGTGGGCGAACTATGTGAAGCAGCGACGGAGCGATACTTTCGACGACGCCGAGATAGACAGCATAGGGTCTCAGCTACACAACATGGAGGCAGCCGCTTTGTTCATGTTATCTCATATGAGGCGAACAGTCTGTCTCGCTGGTGCCAAGACTATACGCCTTTCAAGCACCATTCGCAAGCATGTCCCCGCCATGCCATCTTCACCGATTTCACTGGGTGCAGAAGAAAGCCCCATGCACCCTCTCGATGCAATCCTTGGGGAGCTTTCTCCGACATTTTTGGATGGCCATGACGACCTACTGAGCGACCAGGAGCAGAAGCACTCACAACAACTGAAAGACGAATCGAAGTCAGGCTTAATCCTCGCCATCGCAGAAAGTGAAGATGCACTGGAACGGTCTTTGTGGTGGAAGCAGGTCTATCCGGCCGTGATTACCTCATTGACGAAACACCAACACAATGCGCTGTTGGCGTTCAGGGAGCAGCTTGTTTCTGCAGTTACCCGCACTCACCCATTCATCGTTCAGCTGTCGGGCGTCGGAAGCAGAGCGGGCATACCTCCTCGTTCAGCTTCTATAGGCAATCGTGACACTACCAAATTCGGCATGGATAACAGATTTACGCTTCAACAGTGGCATGCCTGGACCCGCCTCCTTTGTATCACCGCGCAGGTTGTGGAATCCCGGTCTGCGCAGAACGGCACTGCTCGGGATCACGTACGTGCGCGATCCGAGCTCAACGTCGAGAGGGACAGCCTTGTCACGTCCAGGGACCTATTCAGATATCTCAGCCCTTTCCTCGACTCCGACCTCAGTGTCGTCCGCGACACATCGGTTGCGTGCATCAGCTCCCTTCCCATGTACGCATACTCGCAGTTGTTGGAAGACCTCAGCGTGTTAGCGTCACGCCAGCTATACGACGACGTTCGGGGTAAAGGGTCATCACTACCCAATGTCGGGCGTGCTCGCCGGCAAGAACGGTTCTATACAGCAGTTGCTCGCATCTACTACCTGACCGCGTCCAACATGCGCAGTCAGCGGCCATCGGGGAAGCAGGCAGCGCTCTCTCATATCATCAAGTACATACGGAGCATGCAGATGTTCCTCTCTTCCGGCGAGAGCAGGGACCTATTCTCTCTTCAACGGCTGCGACGGTACTTCTGTGGAGTGCTGGAGCGTTTCTTCGACGGCCTCGCAGTTTTGGCCGACTCGGACCGTTTCGTGCCTCCTGGCATGTATCTTTCTCTGTACCGCCTCTGCGAAGAGTGGTGCCAGCTTGGCAAACAATCGGAAGATGTGAAGAGGCGATTAATCCATATGCAGACAGCGGCCGCCCATTCGTATCAAGACCCGACGGGACAGGCTGAGCTTATTCAGCGCTTTCAGATAGAGACGAGGAACCTATCTAATGCGGCGGTTGGTGCCATGGCATCGTTGGTTGTAAGTAACCATTGCCGTCACGTTAAGTAACAAAACTCACCCTCTCAATAGCAAAAGGCATACTTCCCTCCTGAGATATCAGCTTCTGGATCACCTACCGAGCGTTTGGTAGTCGATCAAATGAAACCTTTGGAGGCCATTCAGACCTTGGACCGGCTCGCAGCATTTCTTGCTTCATTCACTGAAGCCGTGCGAGAGCAGGGAAAGTAAGTTAGCCAGCATGCGCCATTTGATGTTTTCTCACAGCTGCTTTTAGGAAAGCGCTGAAATCACTCCTCTTGCAGCGTCGTAGCGACCATATTTTCTCAGACGAGATCGTGAGACGCGCTTTCGTCGTCACCCGGGAAGGGAACACAAGCAATGCCGTATTCTTCGACGTCGTTGCAGACGTCATCTGTGACCACGAGCGAAACCGCAGTATCTCGTTCAGCCAAGCAGCATGCATTGGCTTGTCGAATATCTGCCACCCTGAACTTCGCATTCGCCGGCAGGCGTTCAACATCTTGGAGGCTATTCACGAGCTAGACGCGGGGCTTGGGTCTCTTGCCGAATACGAGCCGCTCGTTGGGAGCCATGCTCCCAGCTTGTACTTGATAGCCCTTCGGCGCATATCCAGCGCACTTGCTGAAGAGCACCAGGAGCGGGCTGTCGACGTCCTGATACAATTCTGCAACTGGATCCCGCGGGTTTATGACGCCTTAGATGATGCACGACCATTACTGCTCCTACAAACCCTTGAAGACTGGACCCGAGTCGTTCGGTTGATGAACAGCGATTGCTCAGCGCTGACACCAGACGGTCGCTCCGCCATCTATCGCCTAATGACTCTCACCGCACGCTACGGCCAACGATACGCAGAACAGATCAAGTGTCTGTGGACCTCGCTCGCCGAAGGATCTCAATTCAATCACCTTGCCGTCATTCGCTTCCTCATCGAACAATCCCAAAAAGTCGGCAGCACTTCGTTCGTCAGCTGTGCCGCGAAGATCGTCGCGTGCCTCATTGTATCCGAAGGAGGTCATAAGACTCTTCTAGAGCTGTGCGATGTCATTCTGCCTGCCGCAATGCTACCTACCCTCGAGCATAAACTTGCCGTCCCAAACGCAGAAGATATTGAGATGTGGTCCGACCTGGATGTTCTCTTTCCGAACGAACCGCGGCTAACGCTTGGAATGGCTCAGTTTGCCTTGCTGTTCCTTTCAGAAGGGCCGCTGGATCGTTGCATGCACTTAGAGGGGCAGTTCCCAGTACTCCTGCACGTCCTGTTACTGCATTTGGACCACCGGCTCCCCTTCGTCCAGCAGCGCTGCCGGCATATGCTGTCCCAGCTCCTGCGCTCATGCATAGCCCTCTACGACGTCATGTTACCCGACCGTACAGCCTATCTCAGCAAGAGCGACCTGCGAGAATCTATCGTCAAATTGGAGAAGACGATCGACACCATTACGATATGGAAGGACGACGATCCGGCTACCAGAGCTGGGCCAGAAATGGAGCAACTCTGCTCGGCGATTCTTGATATGTTCGAGCCTCTGGTGCCCGAACTGCAAGAGGCGTGGGGTGCCGTGGCCCTGCAATGGGCAACCAACTGCCCCTTCAGGCCGATAGCTTGCCATTCACTGCAGGTTTACCGCGCCCTTTCACCCGGACCAACTCTAGATGACCTCGACAGTTTGCTCGGACGGTTGTCGAACTGTGTCGCCGACGAAGACCCAAGCATGCACCCTTTCACCACGGAACTCATAGTCACACTGACCGCCATGAGCTCGTCGAGCGACATAGATATCGGACTCGTCCCGCGCATTTTCTGGGGCGCTGTCGCTTGTCTCTCAACCACGGCGGAAGTGGAGTTCCAGCATATCTTGGAATTGTTGCACTCTCTCCTTTGGCGACTAAATCTGGACGACTCTGATACCACTGATGCTTTGCTGTTTGCAAGACCTCCAACGTGGCGTGGCGCAGCATCTCTCCAAGTACCCTTGTTGACGGGTCTACGATCTTCGAAGACATCTCGCAGCACATTCAAGCTGCTGCAACGTCTTGCCCAAGTTGTGGATGGCCGGATCGTTGACGCTTCCGAGGGTCGCCTGAGGGATTTATACACGGTTGCCCTTCCATGGTGTTTGCACGCCATGTCGGAAGGTATTCACGACGAGGCATTGAATGACTTCGCCTTGAACATCGCGGAGCTTGCGGATCAGGAGGAGCGGCCGAGCATTACTCGCATCATGACTTCCTTCGCAAAGAGTCGGTTCAGGACGAAAGAAGACTTCTTGCGGCAGTCGGTCGTGAGCCTCCGCGAGCACTACGGCATGGACCACTGGAGCGACGTCGTAACCCTGCTCGTGGGGCTCGTTCTCAACAGCGAGAAGTGGATGAGAGTTCAGACGCTCCAGATTCTCAAGGTCCTATTCCAACAACGCGAAACCAAGAATTCGGTAGACTGTCTTGGGTCTGAGCTGCTCATGCCTCTCCTGAGGCTACTCGAGACAGACCTCGCTCAAGAGGCTCTCGTGGTACTCGACGAGCCAATGCAAATATCGGGCGGCCCAGCTGCCAAGCACGTACTCCGCATGAGCTTGCACAACCACCTCACCGCCAACGCTAAGGAAGTGGAGTCCGTCGCAGAGATCTTCGGCATAACGGAGGAGTCGGGGTGGTGCGTTCCTCGCTCGAGCGCGAGGCGAGAGGCGTGCAGGGCGAATGTCGGCGCGGTGTACGATCTCCACAGGAATCCTTCCCGGCCGTCACAGATCACCTTCCACGAAGACGACATGCTCGCGCTCTCCCAGGAACCTCTGGAAGAGAATCTCGGCGATCTCGTCCAGAATCTGCACGAGCTCAGCAGTTTCTTCCAAGACGACCGACAGGCGCTCGTCGTGCCGAACAGACAGTTGGAGGCTCGCGTCGCCGCCATCCTCGCGAAGTCTACGGATCCATCTATGGATATTCCCCAGACACCGTTCGGCGACGTCTTTGATGTCACCACTTCGAGCTCTTCAGGCGTATCTGATTACTCCGACGACAGTGATGCGGAGTCAGATCTGTTCGAGTTCGACCTCGCAGCCCGCTAGTTCTTTGACCTGCTTTTTGCATATTCTTCCTAGAGGACTCTCCTTGGAACCATCATTGTATCCATAGTGCACACGCATAACATAGATTGCTTGGATCGGTTATTTCTCCTCTTCGTTCTTGATTACTACGGTTAATATTAGTGATTGTACGTATTGATATTCTGTGGATTACGGTATTGTAACATGCGTTACTATGAGTGCCTAGTCATGTTATTCAAAGCACGTTAGAAGGCATCTTCCTGCTCACATATCAGAGGACGAAGTAAACGTACCTACAGAAATTGTAGTAGCATCATATTCGACGCGGTCCCCGTATACACCCCATTTCGCAGCGGGCGCAAGGCCGCCCGAAGATATGAACGGAGCCAATGTATATGACAAATAGTAAATCGTTGCATATACATTTGTGAACGGTTTTGTACTTATCTTCTACTTGGTTTGAACAGCCTGAACTGCAATCTATGCCGAGCGAAGCACCTACAGCAGCCGTGAGCATGAGGATCAAGTTTTGCCCGTTCTTCGACTCCTGCGTACGTACAGCAACAATCACATAGCTTTCTTCGTACTTTACGGTGGCTTTTGTCTTGAGCTGAACTCTACGTTCTCCGTAGCCGGAAGAGCTGGGAGCCAAAGGAAGGTGTATTATCACACTTGCTCGCGCTCTCAAGCCACACCGATGCCGAACCCTTGAGTTTGAGCTAGAGTTGTGCGCGTGTGACCGAGCGATGGAGAGCATCTCGAATCCCGGCGGCCCGCGCAGAATCTTCCGCCCCAGCTTGGTCCCAGCGGCTTGGGTGCTGGGCTGACTTACGGGCAGCGGCTCCGCACTGTGAGAGCCGCGGCCTATTCCCGAACAAAGGACGTGTTTTATCGAACGTTCCGGGAGAATTTTGTTCTGTTCCTGTTCGGGTTCATCCAGCTTCGTTCGCTCAGATAAACCGTAGAATTTTCGGTGTTCCGCTCAAGGCTCATACGGCATTCTGGGCCATGATTGCCGCTTTCTTGTCCCGTGCTTCAAACCAAAATATCTGTAAAGCTACGCCTGATCAGATAACATACCATACAGTGGGTACTGCAGAGAGAAATACTTTATTGCTCGTCCCACTAGTGAATATGCATCTGAACTGTCGAGGGAGAAAACAACGAAGTCACGAACGATCTTGGCGCCCAGGAGTGAAAAGACGCCTGATGCACCGAGAGATTGGCGATGATGCAATCATGTCATGGATAGTACGTAAGCACACCTTGATGCTAAGCGTCTCCGACGACAAGGCTTAGAGGCGGTCTCTTTCTGCTATGGCTGCTGCGATGAATTTCTCCTGCATTAATCTGGCCTGCTGCCGTACACAGAAAGCCTTTTCTATACGACATTCCACAAATATGGCGAGTCAAAGGAAAATCAGAGACCCGCAGAGACAAATCTAGATTATGCAGATCTTGTGGTGCTCGCAGCGATGACCTCATTGCACTGGTCCGTCGCAAAGATCCTTGTATAACCTGAACGCGTACTTACAGACTGCTTACTTGACTTGCAACTTGATACCCCTCCAGAACAGACTATACCAACCCTAGTGACACCAAACATACTTGCAATATGACGGATTTCGTGCGAAGACTCGTCTCTGGCAACAAAGCGCGTTACAAAGATGAGGAACTCGACCTTGAACTTGGTGCGCTCACTCACTCCTTCACACTCTTGGGAGGCTCACACCTTCAAACCGACGTAGATTTGGCATATATAACCGACCGCGTCATTGTCATGGGCTATCCCGCTGCTGGCCTTGAAGGGTACTATCGAAACCGACGGGAAGACGCGAAGAAGTTCCTGGATCACCGCCACGGAAGCAACTACTGGGTTTTCAACTTCTGCCCTATCAAGGAGAACTCGTATCCCGCGGAGGTGTTTGGCGGGAGAGTGAGCAGGTACCCGTTCCCCGATCATCAGTGAGTAAAAGTGCACTTCAGTGTTCGATGTATAGCTGACTATATGCGCAGTGCCCCACCATTGGCTATTCTTCCACTAATAGCTAGGGAGATGCGAGCATGGCTGGATGGATCACCCGAAAGAGTTGCTGTTCTCCACTGCAAAGGTGCGTGACATAAAACCCTGGATGTAGTTGGAGATATTGATGTGTATTCAGCTGGTAAGGGCAGGTCGGGCACGATGGCGTGCTCGTATTTGCTCACAGTCACCGACGTACCTCGTGCGCCAAGCGCAGGGCGCAGTCATGCAGCAGAAGAGAAAGCCAAGCAGCAAGCTGAAGTTATCATGAATGCCATGCCCGCCGATGTCGACGCCTCCGTGAATGCGGAGCCGTCCTCCGCCCCAACCTCGCCCACCTCCAGCACAGACCCCATCAAAGCAGAGATGACGGACGCCACACCGAGCTCAGACAAGGAGGCGTTGTCGCGGGTATCCACAGTCTCCATTACCTCGCTGGACGAAGTGCTGAACTTGCACACCGCGGGGCGGATGAAGCGCCCTTCGTCTCCCTCCGACAAAGTCAAACCCGGCGTAAGCATCCCGAGTCAACGGCGATGGCTCTACTACTGGTCCCTGCTCATTGCACACCAAGGCCCTACGGGGTTGTGGGCCTTGGATCAGTCCGAGCGCGAACCTCAGCCGAAGGTCCGTCTCACCGAGATCAAGGTCCGCATGCGGGAGCTTTCAGGGATCAAGGCAAACCTCTTGAAGGCCGCAAATACACTGATTGATAAGGCCGGCAAAGGCAAGGCTCAGGGCAGCTCTAGCCAGGTATGGGCATCCCTGGCTCGGTACGACGACGAGCTGGTCGACACGCTGGAGGGGTGGGAGCGCACTACGCGGGCGGAGGACGGGAACATGGGCGTACGTAAGGCTGGGTCGGAGCACCAGGTAGAGCGTGGGGAACTCTCGGGCTTGTTCACGGACGGGAAGTGGGACAAAGGGAAGATGGTGCGGTCGTTCGCACGCCTGGGGACCGTCGGCGACGCTGCGCGGAAGGAGGAGTCCACTCCGGTGAGCAGGAGCTTCTTTCATCTCTGATTATCGTCGGGGGTTATTGGTGGCTGAGATTGAGTTTTTGGTCCGCAGGACGGAAAGATCATAGAATATAAATTGAAGCCGCTCACCGGTGAGAGCTGGACGCTCTTGAAATCAAAGATCGAGGACGACGGACAGAGTCCCACTATCGACTCCGAGGACGCATCCATACATAGCATCACTCGAACCTTGAACAGCGGCGATGGCGTCGTGCTGGACGCCAACCGGGAAATCCGGGGAAGCTGTACATAGGACAGGTACGCTTATGGTTCACTCTGCCCACACACTCGCGCTGAAGCTTTACGTCACTCCCAAGGTGTTTATGGGCTGGTTTTGGTTTATACCAACGTTCCATATGACCCATCCCCGTTCCGCTGCTTCGGGACCTACCGTCTTCCGCCTGACGAGGAAAGAGCTCGACTTCCCGCTCGGCATAGGGTCGCACCTGGTCGATGTTGCGGTCTCGATGGAGTGGTGCCCGTCGGAGGCAGACGTCGTGAGTCCGCCGCCGAGGCAGGATAGCAATGATTCGGAGGACGGAGGCGGCGACCCAACGGGCCTGGCCACCGTGCTGCAGGCCGCTGCGCTTGGTGACGCAGAGCAGGCAGCCGCTGCCGCGGTCGTTGGGGACGAATGAGCGGACGATGCGCACACTCGCAGTGCGGCCCTGTCTACGCCCGAAGGAATGCGGCTGTTTGCCTGTTACGCAGCGTTGCTAGGCACGGGGCGCTTGCGTGCAGGACGACGAGGGTGAAAGCAGAGGTTGTTTGACACATGTACATCAGGACTGAATAGCATGTCAGCGGACAGATCTGCTTGCATTGGTGGTGGCCTGGCCTGGGTGTGCGCAACGCGGCGATCTCCTCGAAGAGGCCGAGCGCCTGTGTGCGCCTGTGTGCACGACGTCTGCCCCAGAATCGCTTAGCGAAGTGATGGTGATGGCCGCGGCCGGCGCGCTGCGGCAGTAGACTGATAGCCTGGACCGAAGTTGCCGGGAACGGAAGCCGTGCGGGGATGGCCCAGTGCTCTGATGGCGAGTGATGCATGATGGACGATTCGGTGAGCGAGGATCATCCCCCGAGCTTGAATTTCTCTCCTCTCCCTCTCTCCACCACCTGCGGCAGACGTTGCCTGCGGCTTGTCGCAGGGTGCACCGTCTCGTCTGCCTGTACATATCCTTACGACCGTCATGTTGGACTACGGATTCAAGGTCGTCTGGTTCGCGGTGTCCCTCTCAGGTACGCCCGCTGGAGTTTCGGAGCCGCCCGCTGAGTAGCGTCGGCTAGATTAGACTTTGGTGCTCACTCATCGCTCATTAATTTAGGGCTGCTGAGCAGCTGGATCGCGCTGCCAGCGTTCCCAAGAACAGTGGCACAGGGAGTTTGGATACCTCTCGTTTACGGCTCTGTCGATACTGTACTCCAAGGAATATTTTGTTTAGGTGCGTTCACCCAGGGCTTGGCGCGTCGTGTTAGCTGACGCATATATAGGACTCATATGGCGGATGGATCCTTTCCTCATGCCCAGCGGCTTTTGCATAGGTGCGTAGCATTTTCTGAGAGCGGCCAGAGTTCGCGATTCTCGAGTGAAGATGCGCCGTCCGGGCGATTATCCTCGCTGCCCCGAGTTTCAAATTTAGTCACGGCGGAACTGTCATAGGAATTTGTCAAACCGCGACTCTGGCCTTCTTCAACTTCCCCCCCTACATGATACCATTTGTCTTACAACTTTACAGCTCAGACGGCCCTCACGCATCTATGCTGGTCCTGTCTCGCGGGTCTTTCAGTAGCGGTCACACTCATGACGGCGGCCGACGTATTTCTTGACCATCGCCTTGGCAGGCTATTCCGCATGTTCGTTGCAGGCTTTCGTTGTGCGATTGACCTGCTCATCGCTGACGTAATTTTCTAATCAGGATCTCAGGAAGACTGTCTCGACTTGTATTGATCGGACTGTTTCCCTGGTCGTCTTTGCGATACAGTTGTCATTCCTGCTTAGACTACACGCTGCTCAACCTGCGGACAGTATGAATTGTGATGCGACCAAACCCACATGGTGAGTCCGCTGATGCTCGGTGGCTTGACATGCATTGAGCACTGATCCACAACTCTTCTTGAAACAGGGTCCGTCTACTAGGCTACTCAGGAACATCCCTCATCCTTGCTATACCCTCCTTGATCCTATCCCTCATCACATTAGCTCGTTTCTTCTACCCTCCACACCAGCACGACACCATCCCAGTTGTGCGCCATAGCGTTTATGGGCATCATGGGCACGACGCACTTACGTCGCTTCCAAGCCGGCGCATGCGCACTCGAGAGTCCAAGATCCGTCCGAGACTCGCCGACTCCTTCCCGTTTTCTGAAACCCCGCCTGCCGCTCGCTCCGGGATGCGCTTACCGAAGTCAATATTTCCCGAGCTCGAGTCCCCGCCACTCAGTCCCGGCCGTGCGCCATCCCAAGCCAAGCACTCCAAATACCACCTGCCGTTCACGCCCTCTCCAATACACTGGCAACACTCGAACCCGTCGAGTAGACGGCCGAGCACACAGCGTGACCGAGACTCGCCGAGCGTGCAGGAGGTCGAGCGGAGCCGGCACAGCTCGTACCGCAGCGCGAGCGTGCCATCGCCAATTATCTTCTCGTCGCCTTCACGCACCGACTCGCGACAGAACGCGAACCACGCGCCGCGCGAACCGACGGTGATCGACATCTCGCCGTCGCCTGGGCCGATTGTGTACGATGACGAGAAGGACGACGACGAGGCTCGATCACGGAGGTGCACCATGAGCCGTACGATGTGGCGGACGAGGGTGTGGTGGGATCGCTGCGCTGGATACGGGGCTCTGACCATGGGTCGGTAGGGAAGAAGGATAAGGAGAGCTTCGTCGGGTATGCTGGGAGTATGACGGAGGAAGATGACCTGGAGGAGCCGTCGGCCTATGCCTTCCCGCCATACCCCAGGATACGACGGTCGGCGTCGGGACGTGAGTATAACCATGCTGTACTTTTACCTATTGAACGATCTCGCTGACATGCTGTTCACAGAACCGCCATGGCTAGACGAGCCGCACGACCCGGCGCCGCCGCTCAGTCGCCTCCTCGGCTTCCAGATATTCACTGCCGCGCTCGTTATCGTCGCGTCGATCTCGTCGCTCGTCGACATCCTGTCGCACCGGGCGACGCCAACCGCGTTCGGGACGCAGCACATCGCGCTCGTGCTGGCGGCGTGGGGCCCGTGCCTGTTCGTGCTGACGGTCATGCTCCGCAGTTGGCTGTTCAGCTACTCGCGGCCGACGCCCCGGCTCGCGTGGTGTCGATGATACCAACTGCCTATTCACACGTCTTCGTGATGCCCTCATGCCAGTCGCCCTCTCGGTGCCACGCCGCCACGCCATACCATTACTTCCGCCTTCCCCCTTCGTCGCCCTCCGCGGATGGCACTGCACCCCGCCTCGGCCTCTTGCTTCCTCCTCTCGACTCTCGCACACACGCTCTTTGCATTTTCTCTCTTGCTTTCCGCCTGGAATTTGGACGACCCGCCTATGATAAACAGCCTGCTCTCATTCCGATACCATTCTTGAATACCCGTTGTACTTGTGCTTTGTATCTTACGTGTATCAGTAGCCCACCATAATACCCCTCCCCGCTCTCATTTCGTTGGTAAATAGTCCGAACCCAGCGTAGAAGCAAACGGTTGCGCCCGCATACGTTCCTTTGTGTAGTGTAATACATCTCTCACGCTCATTCATGTGACTGGTGATGAGGGATTGAGTGTCATTACGATGCGGAGGAACGCAGGGTGATATGGTAGATCAGCGAAAGCGAGGTGGCGTTGAAGCCATGAATGCATATACAACACACAAGACCCAAAGATGATCATAGAAAAGCAAGAGAATGTACGAGGGTGTCTTTTGGCGTAGTGGGCCATTCAGAAACCGTTTCTCGATGCGAAGGTCTGGCACAGGTGAACAGGTGAGTTCGTGCAGAGGTATGCTTGAAGAGCACTCACTTCGAGGTCATGTCTCGTCACCACTGCGAGCACAAACTTTCTTCTTGTGTCGGTCACTAGAGGTAAAAGCAATCAGCTATTTCCGCGAGATTCTCACGTATCTAGTGACTCACCAAGGGCGAAAATCTTGTCCTGCAAGAACTGCTCCAGCTCCGCAAGCGGTGTTGACGGCGTGATGACTGTGTACGGATGGGAGCTCGAGCGGATGAACTTCGTTATGTACTTCGAAACCTTGTCGTCCTACTCCGCCAATGAGTTTGAGTTGATACACACACATAGCAGCATGACGATGGAGGGGCATACCGGCTGTGCTTGGCCCGCCTCCCACTTGGTCTTCAACGCCGCGACGTCAATGTACCCGATGGGCTTGCGATTCCTATCGAGAACTCTGCACGCACGCACACCGAGACAGGGTCAGAGTAGTGGAATAGAGCACCAAAGCGGGGCATGCGCACGGCAGTTGTGAGAAGTCCCGCTCGTACGCCAACTCAATCGCCCGTGAGATCGCCTCGTCCTGGGGCAGCGCAAACGCTGGCGGAAGCTGTAGATCCTGCGTCCCACCCCAAAGTGTCATTTTTATTGCACGTTGCAATGGTGAGCGTCCAAGCGCACCTCGACCACCGAGCCGCGGTACCTGTCCCCCGAGCCAAAAGCGGGGTACGCCAGTCCGTTCACTGCGCTCGACGCCCCTGCGGTAGACTGCACAGCGGCGGTAGCCATGTCTTCGAGTATGTGAGAGGGTGGGGGAGAGGGGAGATGTGCAGTGGGGACGTAGAGGAGATGGATTGTAAGAGGGCTATAACATGGTGGCGGAATGAATCAGGCCATTTTGCGTGGATATGGGCGCTTGACCGCAACAGTTTGGCTCGAACGCTCGTGCAAAAGTTGTGAGGTCGTGCCATTCCCGAGATCTATCCTTTCAATCTTATGCATTTTCGATACGTTCAGTCTACTCTCGACATACACACAAGCTCTGCACAGTTGGCTCCGACATTTCTTTATCAGCCGACTCTGCAAATGCATAAACCTCGCCGAATCAAAACCTCGCCGAGGCCGGCCGTTTCTTCCGCACCATCGGTGACTCTCCCGTTGGTACGCCTCTCATCGTCCTTGCACGTAGGCAAGTCACAAGTGTACAACTGTGTAATATCTCTGTCGGAACGAAGCAGGCTGTCCATCCATATGCCCGCAGTCAAAAATCATTCCCGGACATCTCATCCCGGTCGCAGGGGCATTATCTGTATGTTTCTGTTGCTCGCGGTCCCTTGGGAGTATATCCTAGGCAACCTATTCACTACACAGTATTCTATGAGTAGTGTTGGATGTCGTGAACAAGCCCACTGTCATGTTCAACCGAGCTTCTTGACATACGAGGTTTGCGGCCCCCGCTGACTCCTCAAACGGTTGCGAGAGTCTTTGTAACGGAGGCGCGTGGAATCATTGCCTTGTTAGTAGCAATTGACTAATCACCTGTAATTTATGTAGGCGTTCAACGCTGCGTAGGATGTTGCAAATCAGTGGACATTGTCAACCTTTTTCTTCTGGGGTGCATTGCTGACACTTCTGCTACACTTAGAAGCAAAAGCAGAAACGTGCTTGTTGATGTCGGCCTTGGCATTCGGAACGGCATTCTGCCAGTGGATAACCCCGAGAATGCGACCGTCGATAGCGGCAGCGGTACCCCCAGCGGCAGCATTGCCGGTGGCGTGATGAAGATAGGCCTGAATATCAATGGCAGGGATTTGTACGTTCGAGGTTTGAGCCATTGTGTTCCCTATTGAAGTGTTTGGTTGCAGCAGTCACAACCTTGCCCTTCTGCAAGAAATTTAGGACAGCCTTACGAAGCACAGTCGGCGAAACGACATACCCCCGATATGCAATGGTGTCCAGGAAGTGGGTGCTGGTCTATCTATAAGCTCCTTGGATGACACCAGTTCACAAGGATCCCGCCTTATCCTACCAGAGGTGCGATCCCAGATTCACCCAATTTTGGCCAATTTCGGGCAGGGAGATTTGAGCTAAGATCCTGGTTTTTCGGGCATCAGGGCCTGATACCCTGCTCCAGGCGCAGGTTGTAGCGCCCAAATTCGGGCCATATTCTCGCGCCTGGCGGCTGAGCGCCCAAAATATGCCTCACAAATGCGTTTTTTTGCTCAATTTTGGGGCGGATGTGCTCCAAAAGCGGTCGGTTTTGGGCAACGGTACATGCAAGATTTTCGCCAGCTGGGGCCAGGTTTCGGGCATACCACCCTGAGGGGTCGCTTCGTATTTTGGCCAAATTTCAGGCACCCTAGGATCGCACCTCTGGAGGCATTAGGCGGGGTCCTAGTTCACAGCGCCGCCGGCCTTCTTCCGCCCAGCAAGGCCGCGGCTCGTGAGACTCCGAGGCTCAAGGTCTTGTCCACCGTTTTGCAAGCTTCATTTTGAGCAAGCGCCGTCTTCATGACTTGTACTTCCACTACGTGGTCTGGAACGGACGAGGAGCCTAATACTACGTGGCAAGTACTAGTGACTTGACCCGGACGCCGCTACTAGTACTCAGACTCGAACACTTAGTCCTCTCCTTCTACTTATACACTTATACTGCGCTCCCTCACCCCTCTGTGCAACAGACTTCTACACTGTACTATCTCCAGCTGACGTTTTAGGCGAGTGATATTAAATGCTCTCTTACTAACCAAGTTGGCACTGGCAAGTTCTTCACATTGATGAAAATACATAGGTCGCAAAACTCGACATGCTCAAATACAAAAGCTTAATAGCTAATCACTCCCCATGACAATATTTATAGCGTATGAATGTTTCTTCTAGCGAACCTTAGCGCGCAAGGAACTTGGGTCCGCAGAGAGAACCGGAAGTGTTGAGGACGAAGCGCCAGAAGCTGCTCAGATCCGGCGGGAAACGCCACAAAGTCGAACCGCCGGGAAACGCCGACTAGGCGCTTCCCCGCGCCCGCCGACGCGTCGCGATCGAAGCCGTTGACTACGAATAAACAGGCAAACGCGTGACTCGTCAGCCCCTTGGGGTATATATACGCACCTGGCTCGACCGTACTTTCCTCATCTCCCCTTCCTCCCACCTCCCATCTTCCCCTTCTCCAGCACTGAAGCCCGAACCCCGAACTCGCGGTGCACTTCTTTCCTCTGCCTCACTGGCACTCGTAGTTTCACTTGCTCAGTCTCCTTTTAGGCAGACTTTATTTCAGGCTGGAGTAAGGTGTAGCCTTCCTCTGCCTCCAAGACCTTAGGTTCGGCCTGTCTAAACCCAAGGCTCGACAAGAAGAGTGTCTGGGAACTTTCCAGCCTCTTCAGGATGTTGGGCTCAGCACCCACTTCAAAAGTAGATGTCGAGCCCTGCCACGCTTATAGCGCGCCCTGTCTCAGGGAATATCGAAGAGCAGGCGCCGAGGTGTGTGCAGTGGCACGCTCTGCCTCTCGAGGGGTTGGAAACTTTCAACCCCTTGAGAAGAAGAGTGCTCGGGAAACTTTCCGACCTCTTCAGGATGTTGGGCTCAGTACCCACTTCACAAGCAGATGTTCCCTGCGCTTGTAGCACGTACTGTCTTGGGGAGCATCCTAGTGCCTCTGTGGGGCCGGGCTCGGTTCCCACTCAAAGAGCAGGTGCCGAGATGTACGCAGCGGCATGCTCTGCCTCTCGAGCAACTGGAAACTTTCAGTCGCTTGGCAAGAAGAGTCTCCGGGAAACTTTCCGGCCTCTTCAGGATGATGGGCTCGGTACCCACTTCGAAAACATGTGTTCAAGTTGAGCTCTGTGGTTGTAGGATGCCTGTTCTAGGCCCGGCGCTCGACACTTGCAATACACACTGCTTCTCGGGGACTGGACAATTGCAGCTCCTCGGCAAGTGGAGACTCGTCTTTGAGCCTCTTCAGGGTGTTGGGCCTCGTGCCCACACCAACAGGTAGGTGTTGGGTTCACACCTGCCCTGTCTCTCTCGAGCTAAGAGTACTCCCGCTCTACGGCAAGGGAAGGTTGCCTTCGGGCGAGGGGATCATACCCACCTTTCTAGGGTTGGGCATTATCCCGGCTCCGGGCCGAGTCCTCTGGCTGGCATCACACACACGGACACACACATAGGCCGACCCTGGACACTGTCAACAACAACTAGTACAACTGTACCAGGTGCAATGCTCTCAACTGGGGACGGAAATAGTGGTGCAGTCTCCGAGTAACTAGCTGGGGAACAGACCAGCTTGAGACTGGCTTTCTCTGTTGCAGACGGTAGCTACTTATACATGTGTAGTCCTAAACTGTACAGTACCACCCGGTATCCTTGTGTATGTACTAGAGCAGTCCAGAACAATAGAGAAACATATGGAGACCACAAGTATCGATGAAAGAACAATAGATAGGGGTAGAAGACAATGGAAATGAAAAGAATACCCTAGAGGCGCTCAGAAGTTCATGACAGACACAACACCACGATGACACCTGGGCCTTCTTCCTCATGTCTTTGCAACGTGGGGAAGTGGAGGTGCAGACGCGTAAAGAAACTAGCGGGCATGTTGGCCGGGGCAAATGTATTCCTGACGGAGGGGTGCTTCTAGTCGTCCTGGCACAGACCTCTTCACGGTCGTCGGGACGAGCAGTTCTCAGGTCCTCGGACCTGAGAACGAAACTAACCTGTGCCTTAAGTTACTGTACCCTTGTGCTTGAATATAGTTGTTTCATTGCATTGGCACACTGGATTGAACAGGCTGGGACTTAAGACTCGGATATCAAAATGTTCAACCTGTGTAGTTGAAAGACTCGAATTTATTACATAGCATCAAGGCGGCCAACCCCAAGATTTTCAGTAGGGTAAGATTTGGCAATTCTGCGCTGTGCTAGATGTTCCAAGTCAGAACGTGCGCTCTGACACTGACCTTACTGGCATTCTGCCAGTCCTGGTCAAATATGATCATTCTCAAGCAGGATCTGTACGACATACCATCAACGTGCGCTCTCTGGGCTAGTAGCGGGCGATTGAAGCCTGCGACGCCAGCGTCAGCAGTACAGAAGCATATTCTTATATACATTGCAGGTATGTAAGATGACTAGGAGTGATACGTAGTGTAAACAGTCAACACATGCGTATGCGGTGACTATGTAAAGATGTCGCAGTGGGATGGGTCCGTCAAAACGTACGGAGCCCGGAAGTGATACCAAGAAAGCAATCCTGAAACGAAAGCATAGACAGCATATTCCAAATGAGCAGAGCAGAGAGGAACCTATGGAAACTTAGCGATGTAAAGACAGGCAGCGAGAGCGGATGCATGAGAGCGGAGCTCGAGAATCTAGCTTAAACGCCAAACTCCTTCTGCACGAACGGGTGGCCCGCATCGCGCAACGCGCGCTCGACGAGCTTCATGCCCTCGAGCACTTTCTCCTCTTCGAACCGCTTGCCGACGACTTGCACGGCAAGCGGTAGCCCGTGCATCACCGCAGCGTCATACTGCGAGTATATAGCGCGTTCGCAGTCGTTGAGCCGCTGGTAGGTGTCTGTTGAGGTGAAGTCTGGTGGGAGAGCATCCAGGGCCTCGTCCACGTACGTCGTGGGGACGACGCCGGCGGGGAGATCGAGCTGTACATATTTACGTTAGTCTCGGACCGACACCAGCTCAATGCCAGCGCTACTCACGGTGTTGAAGAGGAAGCAGTAGTCTGCAGCAATCAGCGGAACCGCGGCTGCTGCACTTTTGTGCATGGGCGGCAGCGCATGCGGCACAGTGAGGATAAAATCGATGCCCTGCGTGTGCATCGCCTGAGCCCACCGCTGGCGGTACTCCTCCCTGCGGACAGCAAGCTCACGTTCCTGGGTGACGCTTTGCGGATGTAGGCACTCCAGCACGTCGGCGTATGCGTCATTGCGCCCGGTCGGAGTGGACGACCAGCGCAAATAGTGTGCTATGAGCCGTTTCGCGAGCAGCGGCATCCGCGCGGCTTGGAAAATTTGCGTGAGTGCGGCGTTCATGTACTCGCCAGGGGTAAGCGGGTTCAAGATGGAGGAACCTAGACGCAAGGGCCAGTCAATGTCATATTTCTACAAGGTTCAATCGGGGTATATAGTACCTCCATCAGCAAAACATAGTGAGAAGCCTATTTTCAGACCTTCTAGTGGGTTAGGCCCCTCGCTATAGCTTTAATCAGGAGTTATGAGCGTAAACTCTCTTCTGTGCCACTCACAAGTCGACGACTTGATGTCCTTGCGCGTTGAGCGCATCAATAGTGCACGACAGTGCGCGTCTACAAGCAGGTGTGGGGGTGATGAGACCTACACACCCATATGTCACCGAGAACGCCGAAAGTTACAATCAAACCAGACGTACCATCGTTCCAAAGGATGCCCCACTTGGGTTTCCTGCCGCTCAGCACAAAGTCCACAGAGCGCCACGGGATAGGAGTACACTAGGTGAACCATACGTGACAGCGTTAAGCACCGGCGCGATCGCCGCCTACAGAGCAAACGTAAAACACGACAAGACGCACCGTGTGGTCGTACTCCCAGGGCTTCATGCCCACCACCCGCTCCCAAAATTCGCACAGGTCGTCCAAGCGTTTCGCCATCGGCGACGCAGTCTGCACGCCCTCGAGCCCAGGGACGGTCGTGCGGCAGCCCAGCGTGGGGAAGCGTCCAGCGGAGGCCTTCATGCCGTACACGCCGCACCACGCGGCGGGGATGCGTACGCTCCCGCCGACGTCGGACGCAATCTCGATCGTGCTCCCGCCATAGGCCAGCAGCGCCGCACCGCCCCCTGTGGACGCGCCGGGCGAGAAGTCCGGGTTGTGTGGATTGCTCGTCTCGCCGAACAGGTCGCTCTTGCATTCGAACGCGAGCAGCCCGGCGGGGACGGTCGTCTTGACATGGAGCAGCGCGCCGGCGTCCCTCAGGAGCCGGACGATGGGAGCAGAGGCTGTTACGGGCTGATGTGCGTTTGATACAAATCCTAGGGTGCTGTCGTGCCCTTCCACATCAATTACGTCCTTGAGACTGACAGGGACGCCGGAGAGCGGACGGTTCGGCGCGTAGGAGGAGAGTGCCTCGTCGAACATGAGGTCCGCGAGACAGTTCGTCGCAGCATGGGCGGACAGACACCGCTTGCCGTACGCATCCAGAACTGCCTGTGCTGTTGTCTGCCCGCTGCTACAATTCGCGACGGTTTGCGGCAAGGAGAGACCGAGGATGTGCTTGTCTTTCTCCGTGAGTGATTGGTCATATAGGGGTGCAAGGTGTTCGACCTTGCTAGCAATGTCCTGTAGCTTCCGCTCACTAAGGGGCTGGGTTAGATCTAGTATGAACACGAAGTATGCGTAATACACACCAAGCAGCAAGGTGGCCAGAATTAGAGGAGGAGGAGAACATGGTAAAAGAGGGTGACCGAAGTTGCCGAGAGGAGGAGGCGGACGTTATATAGGAGACCCTAAGACATTCCGACGAGACAGATCAGTGTGCGTCCATAACAATATGATTGTTGGATCTCTCCGGCTCGCAGATCTGGGCGTCACCATAATTGCTTCCGCCATGGCTCAGACGTGCTAACCGCATTGGTCGCTTCCGAGTTCCACTAGGTTCGCATTCCCCGCCCGCAGAAGACGAAACATGCGTTATTACGCAGTATCGCAGCAGTCTACGCTGAGCACAAATGCGAGCAAGGAATTGCGACTCATGTGCATGAGCCTGAGGCATTCGTTCAAGCGCTTTCTCGCAGAGACTGTTCCTGTTGTAGACTCGGATTCGGTAGACTCCAGTTCGACGACGATGGCTCACCTGCTGTAGTATTTTCCAGAATTTAATTCCAATTATTAAAATATAGTCGCTGAAGAGGCTCATGAGTTCATTTGTGCCAGAAACAGAAGAGAAGCTCACCAAAGCCTTTCGGCCAGCCCGCTGGTGTGTGCGAGTCGACGGCAGGCACAAAGCACAGACGCTCCGGAACGCACCGTGACGACGCGTTACCGGGTGATGATCAGCATGTGACACGTGACAGTAACATGTCCATAATTAACCTGTTCCCACGGTCACTGGAGTAAACGAGTCTAATCCCTCCGTCCACCGTCGCACAGACCTGCTCTATCGAACCTCTGACTATCAACATTGCTATATCTCTCTCGACGTGTGTTTCGCTCGACATAACGTTGCTGACGAGTATTTCTCATCGAAAATTGTAGAATCATCTCGCTTGACAACTACCACAAAGTACGGCATGGCCTACACGGTCCTCTCCTCACCAACAACGCCCAGTTCCCACCTGCGCTTCGGCGACTACTCCTACGCGCATGTTCCGGCACACTCCTCGCCCCTCGCGTCTTCCGACGCGGGTGGCTCGTCTCCGACACGCGCTCCTACCATCTCCATGTCGCGTCGGCGTTCGCAGTACAAGTCGCGCGGAGACTTCGAGTCGCCCACGACAGAGCGCAGGCAGTCCTCGCGACGCGCAAGCGCAGCGTCAAGCGGACCCATTCCATTCTCGCTGACGCGAGGTAACTCGACGGTGCCCGTACCAGAGCCAACGAGCACAGTCATGCTCCGGGAACGGTTCAAGGCGCGGTGCATCGAGCGGGCGAACAAGGACAGGGAGAGGAGGGTAAAGGGAAAGAGGAGAGAAATGGAGTCGAGCAGTGACGGTGGGGACGAGTTTATGGATTGTGACGAAGACGAAGACGAAGACGTCGAGGCCATCATAGACGACCCGGTATGCGGCAGGAGAGATCAGTGGCGTGTATTTTTGCTGACACGGTGTGCTAGTTCTTCCAACGAATAATGTCAAGCTTGAAGCACAAGCAAAATCATTCGTATCGCGTGTCGTACGCTCAGGATGTTGGCGACTCGTTCGACCCTGACATGGAAGACCCGGCCGAATGGGAAGCCGAGTTGCGACGTACGCATTACTTCCTTTTTACAAAGTAAAATCTTTGCTGACTGAGGCCTACCGCAGAGGACGCACCGCCAGAACTTCCCTCAGATGATCTCAATGACGATGAGCTGGCCCAGCTGGCAGCAGAGCAAGAGCTACTTGAGGGCCTCAATGCAGACGAGATTTTCGGTTTGAGCGACTGTGAAGACGATGATGTCGAGATGAGCTAGAAGTGAAGTAGCTGAACATCCCTTCTTGTGTATCATTGTTATTGCTTTAGTATTTTCTTCTTCTACAGACTCCGTGTTACTTGAGCCGTACAAATCACAACAACTTATTATTATACTCGCCGCTGAGATAATCAGCACCAGCAGAACCTAATCAAGGTGGAAGATTAGCACTCGAACATCAAGAAGCACTCAAGCAAACTTACTTTTCATTGAAGATCCATTCTGCGTCATTCTCCGAAACGTCGCCATACCACTTCATCGCCGACAAATGCTCGACGCGTTCGAACGTCCGCCCACCCATCTGTGTTGCAACCTCCTTCAGCTCGTCCGGCAGAGCCCATGTCTCAACTGTATCGAACTGCAGTTCTCTAGCTTTAGACCTAAGAATTCCCAGCAACGCAGCGAACGTCTCTGGTGTTGCGCGCAGTCGAGTGACCACCATGGCCTTTGTTCCCGACTCAAATGTCCACGTAGCAAACGTCCCAGTGCCCGCCTCAGGTAACTGCACACCCCACGGTTCAGGCGGGTAGACTGGCGTCAAGTCGTCCGTGAAGGTCATGAGGCGATTCGATGCTGAATTGCCCGACGCCCTGGTCGGGCAGGAACGTGCAGACGGGTTTGTCCTTCGCCTTCGCAAGCTGCACGGCCTCGTGCTTCATAAGCTCTGCATCTGTCCTCCACAGGTCGACGCAGTCTTGCCTCGTCAGCCACTTGCAGCGGTCCGACACGTCGGAGGCATCAGGCTCAGCGTCGGCAGGCAGCGCAGGCTGGCTCGGGACATCCCACTGCGTGCTCAGCGCGCCGACCGTCTCCCACCCACCGCCACGCCCCTGCTGCGGCCCGCACGCCGCGTAGAAGTCCCTTGCCGACGTCGCTGTAGAGCACGCTGAACTGCGCGTCGTGCAGATGCGAGGCGGGCGCCGCGCCCCACCGTGCGGGAAACTTGCGGTCAGGGACGGAGGGCGAGAGAACCCAGTGTAGGAGGCGCATCATGTGCGGCGCGTAGCCCTTGCCGCGATGGCCAGGCAGCGTGTAGACGGACGCGATGCCATAGCATGGGACGGGCTGGGCCGTGGAGGACGTCGGGTGTGCCACTATACCATTACGGCGGTATCTGAGCGATGGTTAGGCGAAACCTCTGTACAAGGGAAGTAATCGCACGCTTCGCAACTGCAGAAGAAGTCCAGTGTCGCTGGGTCGGTCCTAGGAGCCAAAACCCTATACGATTTTTTAAATAACCGGCCTCTTCGCACGAAGTAAAAAAAGTTGAATGCCCACCATGTAGTTAACCTCCCATCTCTCGCGTGTTCTCCGGAATCCATGATCCTGTCTCGCTCCAAGTATTCCTCCAACTTCATACCACGGGCCCATTGTGCAAACGTCCGCTTGCGTGATTCTAAGAGCTGACTTGGGGTCGCTAGGAATAGTGAGAGCGTCGAGAAGTCTGTCATATCGTTGCAATAGCTCGGCTTGGGCCTCTATCGGGTAAGTTGTGGTGGTAATAGACGAACCACAGTCTGCCTCTTTCCATGGGGAAATGGATCGGTGTAATCTGCTTCCGACCCCCGCTCTCCAGGAATGCCTACCAGTGTAGACTAGTCAGTACGTGAATCAATTTCAGGCTACTTAAGGTTGATAACCAGCCAAAAAAAAGTCGTTAGCTGTGGCCTCAGTGCATCGCTTGACTCTGCAAATATGTCTGATCACTGGTGAAGCCTGAGTACTATGCTCATTAGAGTATTACAGTAAGTCTAGTAATCTGGCTGATGATCCGTAAGTGCCAGAAAAAACTGACCGCACACTGCATTTGTTGCTGGCTCATGCGGGGTTTTGCCAGCGGCAGATATGTGCGAGCGGGTCGACATACGCACAGTACGTGCAATGGTGGAGAGTGCTGGAGGCAAGCCTGGAGAAGGAATGCAAGCGCACGCGTTACCATCAATTGATGGCGGCTGTGACGGCGTGACGGCGGCGTAAGCAGCGCCCCACCCGCCGCCCGCAGCTTGCCTCTAGACATCCTCGCCGGTGTCCACCCCCGCTCAACCCTCCACGCCGCCCGCTCACCACCTCGTCGCTCGTTTCCCGTCTCTCCAGCATGGCCTCTGCTTACTACGAATTTTACCGCGGCTCTTCGTGCGTCTCTGCTCTGTGCTGTGCGGGAGGTCACGCTCACAGGCCTCGGTGCACCGTAGGATTGGCATGGCGCTCACGGACTCCCTGGACGAGCTCATCACGAGTGGTTCCATCACGCCGCAGCTCGCTATGAAGGTTCTGCAGCAGGTACGAGGAATACGCTGTGATTGGTGTGGTCGGGACACCTCATGCGGCGCAGTTTGACAAGTCCCTCGCGGACACCATGGTTAAGCAGGTTAAGACCAAGACGACATTGAAGGTACGTTCTATGGACTCTTCCATGTTAATTGTCTCATTTATCATAAAATACCAGGGCCACCTCCATACATACCGTCTGTGTGACGATGTGTGGACGTTCATAGTCAAGAATGCTTCCTTTCAAGATGGAGTCCAACGAGATGGTCCACACCGGGAAGATCAAGATTGTGGCGTGTAAGAATGGCGACGCCATCGAGTCTGGCAAGAAGTAGTGTGTCGTCAGTCTTCGGGTCGGACGGAGAGAGGCCAGCGGGCAGCGCTAGGTCACGTCAGCCCGTTCTCCCCAAATTATGTTGGCTCTATGTATTGTTAATTCCCTCCCATGTACATCCCCGTCGGACTCGTTCACACTCATGTAATAGTCAAGTCGCCATTATTTAGATGCAGCCATGTTTTCCTGTAATACCGCGGAAAGGGCACCCAGGCCAGCAATCGGTGCAGATAGAAATACAAGAATTATTATAGTAAGATACAAACCACACAACATAATCAGTAGGTACATTCGCCCCCGGAAATACGACAGCTACAAGCTACAAGGTATCCAAATCACAACAATTCCGGACCCAAGACAACCAGGAAAGAATACAGGAGCGTTCATGCATAATGGAAAGGCGTGCCCCGCAAGGAATGGCTATAGACACCATCATCAGCGCTCAACACTTCATGCCAGGCTAACGCACACTCACGGATCGTACGCCGGCGGGTCAGGACACACTATCTCGGGTATCCTCCCCGTCAACCACCTCATCACGTCCGCACCCAGCGACGTGCAATCGTACAGCTCCAGCCGCTTGAGCTTCACGGGCGCGACGCCGCCCGCAGTGACCGGGACACCGCCGGTCGCGGGATCCGGGTTGCGGGCCTCGATCATCTGGACGAGCTTGCCGACGCCGTCGTTGTGCGACGGGCGGCACGCGCGCAGCGCGAGCGTGACGAGGTTCGGGCAGTACCACTGGTCCTGCCCGTCGTCCTCGGGCGTGCCGAGGATCGCGACGAGCGGCTCGAACGGCGCGCCGCCGACCTGCAGCGTGCGCAGGTCGTCGAGCTCGCTGAGGAAGTTCCATGAGGTCACGGCCGGAGCCCTGGTGGTAGTAGATGCCCGTGCTCGAGGCCGGCATGCTGTACGAGATGGAGAGACGCGTGACCGGCGGGTGGTTCGAGCGCAGGAGCAGGCCGCTGAGGGTCTCTTCCACGGGGTCGCGAGCGTCGATGTCGAGCGTCAGAGCCTCGACTTCCGGGAGCGTCAGCACGTCGACGAGCGAGGCGAGCATGAAGTGGCCGCCAATGGTGAACTTCTTGACATGCTCCAGCGTGGCAGGTATCAGTGGCAACACCGCCGGGTTCGCGGTAATCACATGGAGCGACAGGTTCTCGAGCATAGGGTTGGATGTGATGATGTAGAGCAGGCGATCCAGAGTGTACGCATTTGTGGGAAGAGGGCGCAGGCAGAGGGATGTGAGGCCCCTAAACATCGGCGACGACCACTTGAAGGGGACGTTCTGCAAAGTGAGAGAAATCAAACGATCAAGATTGGGCTGGCTGTTGGACTTCGCCGACGGAAGCCAGGCCCACTCATGCAGGAGTGAACAAGGCTCCGCACTGGATACCTCAAATTCGCGAAGCAGCGGTGCATCGTCTATCGCAAAGTGAGTCTGGGAAACCCAATAGGCAGCAGACAGCACTTACCTGCAATTGCCTTCATTGCCTGCACAGAGGGAAACTGCTTGTCAAATCTGAAGACAAACCGCTCCCAGCGGTGCATCTGTTCTGTCAAGTAGAAGAAGGCAATGTGACCCCAATGTCCAGACCCTCTTGAACGGGACGGCGTCGAGGGCTGGCGTGCGCTGGTGATAGGAATAACGTCCTGGTTGAAGTATCCTGCACCGGGAACAATGTGGTGATTAAGGGGCGGGCTAGGCGGTATCGCGGTGACGACAGGTATGAAGTGCGGCGGCCCATGTGGCGGGATGTGCAGGTACCCAGCGTTGCCGCCGTGCCCGGGCGTGCCAGGCGGGCTCGGTGGTGGCGGTATCGGTCCGCCCTCCCAGTCATACCACGCGGGGGTCTGCCACCCGCTACCGAGCGACCCGCGGCGCGGCGTGCTTGCGCCCTGCTCGTGCTCGCCCTTCGTGCGTAAGAAGATCTCGATGTCGAGGGGGACGCTCGGGCCTGATCGCTCGAGCCACAGGCGAATGGTGTCCGGCGACGCTGTCGGCGTGGTCACGAGTCGGATCTGCGTCGAAGCGTCAGTGAAGTGTGGTGTGCCGCTGCGGGCAGGCGTGTGGCTACCTTGCGCGGCTGTGAACAGTTACGTCCATAGTCGCGTTGAGATAGGCACATGCTCGTCCAAGGACCTGGGAGGTGTCGCTCTTGTGGTGATACACACCTTGGACCACAGCTTGGGCATCCCAAGCACCTGCCGCCGCCAGAGCCTGCATACGGCGGCCAGTATCCACGCACAGCACGGGTACTCCTCAAACACGGCCATGAATATCTGGCCGAGCAACTCCTGGGGCAGCCGACGCATGTGCGAGAGGTATGCTTGGATCCGGAAGACTTGCTCCTCGGCCGCCACACGCTCCTTCTCGAGCTCCTGAAGGGCTGTTTGCCGTGCCCGCACGAGCCGATCGAGCTCGTCCTCCGCCTCGTGGATTTTCGCGGAGATTTCATGTACGTGCGCACGCTGCCGGGTGAGCTCTTTCTGCGCACCTTCGAGAGTGGAGCGGGTCGGGGGTTCAGGCAACGCAAACGTTGTCGACATGGCGGAGATGAAGAAGGTCATGCAACAACATTTGCAGGAGAATGCAGCACAGAGTGAATCAGAGCGGCTCGGTTCGGCGGGACTTTGATGCCCGCCCGGACCGCTTCAAAGTCAACCGATCGAACCATATACAACCATTCCTCTCCTCGTAATGCCAGGACTAGATTCTATGGCAATGCCACATTGCATCTACGATGGACTGGATGAAAAACGTAGTATTCGATCCACGCTGTGGTGGATGAAAACTTGATCTACGATGTTGTCAGTGCGGCTGAAAATCTGGTCTCATGGACAAAAACCTCTGTGACTGGTTGGCATGAATCAGCCTGTCCCGGAAATTCTGAATCTTGGACTTTGCCATCTGGTGGCAACTCAGTACTATCTTTTGCGGTCCGGTGTGGGAGACGTCTGAACCTTGAGCTTGAAGTCGCATCGCGGCGCAGTCAATAGAAGACTGGGCTCCAACCAGCCGCCTTGCATGTAATATAATGCTTGCACAAAGCACGTTATCAAGAGCTACCTGCGAGCTAATGACAGATGTAATAGGAGATCAAAAGTTACATTATTTACGTGCGTTCATAGTACATTGAATAAACGAATACGCTATACATGAATTACGATGGAAAAGCGAGACAATGAGTGACATGGTATAGATCTCATAATGATACAGCTGTGCAGGGTATGCAGTCCAGGATGAACGAAGGACACAACCAAAATCAAATGCTTACGACCCCTGCTACGCCTCAGGTCGGGAGACACCGCCCCGTCCGCACCACCGCCCGCCGGCTGGTCGTCGCCCTTCCAACGTTGCGCGAGCTCGACGCGGCCCTCTGCGTCTCCATTGACGTAGAGCCACGCTTCGAGCCGGCGGCCTAACTCGCCGCCACGCCCGCCGCAGAAGTCACCCGTCGTGTTCAGCAGCTTCTCCTTCTCCTTCTCGACGGCGACGACCTTGGCAGGTTGCACAGAGCGACCGCCGCGCCCCTTCGCGCTCGCAACAGACCCGCGGCGCGGCATCGCCTCCTTGTCGTCCTCGTCGTCGCTGTGCGACTCGGTGAGCGTGGGTGACGTCGACGTGAGCGCACTGAGCGGGCTACCCGGCGATACGATGCCGTCATACGCGCTATCGGGTGAGTTCGCCTCGGACCAGCTCCTGAACCAGTCATCATCTTGAGCCACGGGACCGAGGATACCGTCGACGAGCCCCTCCTCCCAGCCGTCCCACTCGACACAGCGGTGCGCCATGCGCAGACGCGTGCCGGACTCCTCGTGGTGCAGCCACTCGCGCGCGATGCCGCCGAGGTCGCGCAGGTGTCCGTCGACGGTGACTGTCTGCCGCTTCTCGGCGATCTTCTCGACCGTCGCGCGGAACAGCTTCGAGGTGAACGGGCTGCCCTGCAGGAACGCGGGGACGTGAGCGGCAGCCCAGAGGGGGCGCGTGGTGGTCGACTCCCAATCAATGATGCAAGTCTATAGTGAGTTTAGTCAGGGCGGACAGGCAAGACAATTCTGATAGAAGACATACGATCTTGGAGTTATCGTGCTCGTCCACGAAGACGTTCTCGAGGTTGAGGTCGTGCGCATCGAGGGTGAACTCCTCTTCGTCCGCGTCCTCACGGCTGAATGTGCCGAGGCGCTCCATCATGCGCACGAAGCGCTCCATCTCCTGCTTGACCTTCTCCTCGCGTTCCTGGAGGTGTGCGACGAGGAAGGTCGTGCGCTGCATGCGCCGGTAATCCTGGTACATGGTGTAACCGGGGCCGTCCCACTCAGCCTCGCTCTCCTCCCAGTCCCACTCGTCGCTGTTGTCAGAGACGTCGCCCGTGAGCGCGTTCACCTTGTGGTGGCGGGATGAGGCAATTTCATCAGGATCGAGATGCAACCTGTGCGGCGCCGTCTTGCCATCGTTCTCGAGCTTCACACCGGTGACCTCGCGCTCGGCGCAGGACTCCAGGTATGCGTGTGTGCTCGGCCACGGACCACGGTTGATTTCCGTCGGATGGACGAGCTCGCCTCGGTTGGAGCCAAAGAACGGCCAGGAGATGATCGGTCCGACATGAAACTCAGACTGAGGCGCGAACGCAACCCGCGCATGCGGGGTAGCCAGTGGCGTCAAGCTCAGCATCCCCGACGTCATGTGGCTAGTCGCCGTCGGGGTCGGCGCCGAGGACGCGGATACTGATGTAGGCTTTGGATCCGGGCCCAGATACAGCGAGCCAATCTTGGGGAAGCGGTGCGCGTACAGAGGCAAGATGAGCATGGCGAGGTTTACCATGAGATTCATCAGCGTGTTGTGCGGCAGCGAATGGAACACTCGCGACAACGGCACGCCACGAGCCTGAAGTGCGTGAAAGATCACGTGAAAATCAGAATCAGCGGGGATGTCTCAAATTGACGACGGGATTGCGGGGTCGGCTGCGCACGCGCCACGCACCTTCGACATCAAGATGTATTCTCCACCGAGGCGGTTGAAGGGGTTGGCGTCGTAATGATAGACGACGGGCACAGGAATGCTGGTCCGCTCGCGCAGGTAGCGCATGGTTGCCACTTCGGACTCGGTCTTGAGACGAGGCATGAACCGCCTCGCAACGCGGGCGACGAGTTCTTGCCGTCGACGAGTGCGACGAGATAACCCTGCCTAGAGGTCAGTATGGTACATGTGCTCTTTGTCAAGGTGGTGCTTGCCTTGTGGAATGTGCCTAGCGTTCAGGTCAGCACGGAGCATGCAGGAATGTGGAGTGTATGCGTACCAGCACCGAGGAATGTGATGCGCGCGACGTCCGTTCCCATCTTCTCTTTCACGATATCTTTCAGCAGTTTCCTGTCCACCTGGAAGGGCGCGGCTCCGTGCACAGCGGCGTCGGCCTTCGCCTCCTTCTTCCTATCTTCATGCTCCGAGCTCCCAGCTCCATGCAAGGAGCGGCTTCGTAGGGTGGTTAGTGTCCTTGGTTATGGGTGCGCTGTTCTGGAAATGGGTACCGTCGTGGATCATCGCTGGTGAACAGCCCGGCCCTGCTAACTTTTGGTGTGGTGCGAGTGCCCAGGAGGGTTTGTGTTGACAACCGTTGAGGAGAAAGGCTTTCTCGAGGGCGAGTGAGCAGAGCAGGTGGTAGAAACTAGTCAAGGTGGTGGTGGTTAGAGGACAAGAAAGGTGTCGGCCGGTACTTATCTCACCTCGGCTTTGCCCGCCCAACGCCTCGCGTGGGCGCTTCATGATGTGATAGGTGTGATGCGCAAAGAGTTACCAAACCAGGCATTTCCGTTACGAACGTGCAAAAGCCGCGGAAGTTGATCAGCCTAACCGAGAGTGTCTAGAGATGCGGGAAATTCTATGCGGTCTCTACAGCCAAGCCTCTGCGGTTATATACTGCACTGCACATCTCGGAGGCACCCCCCGCTTTGGCCCCGCGAACGATATCTACGAAAACGCCCAGATCTGCTCGGCCGTGCTTCAGCGTGGGTTTTTCGCCCGACGCGAAGGCGATATTGAAAATCGGACCGCTCAGAAAGACAGTCATACAAGCGTTGTCATCAGCTATGTACAAAGATGCTGGCGGGCCCGCGTTCGCCGAGAGCGTGCTCGAACACTGCTCACATCCGTCGATGGCAGCTGTGGCCAGACTGGTAGCAGAGCTTAGAGCTAGCCTGGTCTCGGACGGCGTTTTGGAGCTCTCTGTATGGTCACACGCACTCTCACCGGTGCGAGTGCCGAGACATCAGTGAGAGTGCGATTGACCACCACGGTACTCACAAGACCGCCCCTAACGTTATCATCAGTGCTGGTAGGGTTCTCTTGTTTGGATCTCCATCGCCAGATGCACCCTCGATGTTGTGATGAGCGAAGCTACGTCTCGAGCTGTCTCGACCATGAATCCTTACAAACCTGAACCCTCTACGGACAATTTTTCTTTGTCGAGTTGTCGACAATCTAGTGCTGTCGTGCCTGCATTCCCCGTGCGGAGGCAATCGACGGAGCTCCTGACTCCAGGAGGCGGGGCTAAGGCGGACGGTAACACTCGAAGGGAGAAAGTTTCGTGCAAAGTTCAGAATGGCCACACGTACAAGGCTTATGATATCCGGCAAGCACGGCAAATTCGCAGCGCTTTCCATGTGAGTTAGCTGGCGGTCTATAGCTAGTGCCAGCTGACAGCGGCATTCACCCAGTACAGCTTAGGTACCTTCTTTGCAGGGCTGCGCTGAGCTTCGCCGCTTCCAATGCACGCTGGAAAGGTGCCTTTCGCAGATAAGCACACTATGAAGCCTTCCGAGCGCTGCAAGGGGCTGCAAGACGCCGCAGGGCTACGTGCACGCGGAAACCTGGCCTCCGCCGGCATGCAGTGCAAAATTAGGACCACAGTCGTCATACGCCGACGTTTCAGGGGCAGTTGCTTACCTCGAGTAGCCTTTCATTACAAGCATCCGTCAGCTTCTGTGTCGGACGTGGGTGGTGGCGGTACCAGGGCTTGCTGCGAACTCTGCAGGCATAGCCCCGCGCCGCCCGCTTTAAGCGCGTGGGAAGTGTACAAAAGCCTTCGGAAATTTATACTTTTTCGCTCAAAATAGGATATTTCACTGTGTTCTTGCATGGATAAAGAGAGCTCGTAGGGAGGGTTTTTGAGGATTTTCCTGCACTTTCAAGAGGTCGACGTCTGGCTTCGCCCGCAGTGGAAAAAGCAGGGAAAAGCAGAGGCGACGATGACGCCAGAGGAAGGCGTTTGGTAAGATTCGGATCTCGATCGCAATGAGCGATCATGATCGCGCCATCCCGTACCTTAAATGTTAACTGTATGCCGTATAAGGCAACCACAGTGTTTATCTGTGATCACACCGTCAGCCTCAACACAACGAGCCATTCGGTCTACAGCGTAGTATCTCTTGAATCTCGTAAGGATTCTTCTCGTCAATGAAGGGCAGTACACTACAATACTCTCATTTTTGCGAGCAGAGCACGACATAGCCCTGTAACGATAGCCAAGCATAGCGACCTATGGCGACGTATCACCTTCCACCGGTCACTCTTGGCCCAGGTGTTGCTTCAGAAGCGGTTAGCGGTTTGATTCCCCGTGGAGATATCCTCGTTGCAACGCAAGCATATCATTCGCCACCATTTGCCAAGCAAACAAGCAAGCGAAGACACTTGGCATCCATTCAGACTTTCGCCGGCGTCGGACCGCCCCACGAATGTCATTCTTAGCAAGGTATAAGCCACTGTCATCCAGGTATAACAGCGATTAAAAGTAACATACATCGCAGCATTATCATATAAAGCGGGGCTGGGTGAGACGGAAGAGTATTAATCTTGGCGTGTGGATGAGTTACTTAAAAGGTTGGCCGAGGCCGAATGCATAGTAAGCTGCTGTAGTGAAACTTCTGCAGAAATGTTCGCTCAGCTTCCGTCGCTTCCTTGAAGCACGGTGCGTGTTGTGCCCCGGACTTCTCACTTGGCGTCCTCCACGCAAATTGGTGTCTCATCGGAGAACAGTGCTCGTGAAGCGCCCGCCAGATTGCCCAGACATTTATGGCTACCGTCATCCAATAGCACTAAATAGAACGCAAAGCAAACTTCCCTGTCCTTGCCAGCATATGCGTCCCCAAGCGACGCACGCCGTATGTTTTTCCTGACGTCTTCTTGCGTGGCCGCCGCGACCCGGGTCCGGCGATACTTCGCACGCTGCGCTTTGCGCGACGTCCCGCATAGGAAGTCAAGAACCCCCTGCAAACAGGCAAAGATTTTCGGCTTATATTTTGCGGAAGCATGTCTGTGCGCATGCTTCGCACGCTTGAGCTTGTGCGACCTTGCGGCGTGCGGCGTTAGCGGGGCACTGACGGACAGGCGGGGAGCCGTACTGACATGATCGCCAGAACTGTGAGCAATGATACTTTTGATTCAAATTGGGCTCGAAGAGGGTATACGAAGGTATATAATCGAGTGCCCAAGTTAGAAAAGCACGAGAAAAATTTCAATTCAGCCGCCGAGAGACGTTAGATAGATAAAGAGAGATAAAGAGAACAGTGAATTACGCGTGTGCTTCAGCCATTGCGAAGAGCTCATCCTTGTCCGCGCTCTCGTTCACAAGCGCACGGAGCAAGCTCTGCTCGTTTTTCAGTAGCACCTTGGGAGTATCATACTCGACAAGGCGACCCGCATCCAGGACCATCTGCCCCAAACCCATTAGCATACATCACAGAGTGAACAACATGGAAGGGTACGCACAATCTTGTCATAGTCCATGATGGTCTGCAACCGATGTGCGACCGTGATGACGGTGACGTCGCTCTTCAGCTCATTGCGCAGCGACGACTGAATCACCGAATCCGTCTCATAATCTACACACGCCGATCAGTAAGCGCCCCATTGACCATTTGCTCAGAGTGTCTCACCGATAGCGGATGTAGCTTCGTCAAGGATGAGCAGCTTGCTCTGGCGCACGATCGCGCGGGCGAGCGCGATGATCTGGCGCTGGCCGACCGAGAGGTTGCCTCCGCCGCTCGCAATCTCGGTGTCGAGCGTGATCCGGTTCTCGTCGGACAGCTTCTGCAGCGAGAAGAGACCCGCAGCGCGCAGAGCGTCGTTCAGCACCGAGTCGTCGTATTGGCCAAACAGGTCCAAGTTGTGACGGAGAGACCCGCTCAACAACTCAGGCTGTGATAAGCAACGTGAGTCAACGGTGGCTACAGTAGAATGTGAAGGAGCTTACCACTTGTGGGATGATTGTAATGTTCGACCGAAGGGAATCGAGGTTGAGCGTGTTCGCCGGTAGACCGTCGTAAATGACAGAGCCCTCAACGTAGATACAGCGGAGCAGCGCCAAGGTGAGAGTCGACTTGCCGGAACCAGTGCGACCGACTACGAAGCATGATTAGCTCTATTTCATCCATTCAATCAGCCGAGCATATATACCTATGCCAACACGTTCTCCGGGCTTAGCATGGAACGAGACTTCCTTCAGCACTTCGGGGCCATCGGAAGAGTAGCGCGCAGATAGCTTCTCAACGCGGAGGTCGCCACTGGATGGCCAATATGCGGGAGGGCACCGGCGGCCTTCGGCTCGGGCTCCTGGTCGATATCAATGTATTGTTGGATACGTTCCAAACTGTTGCCGTTCACTATATGCGTCACAGTCAGCATGAGTTGCATTTAATTTTACAACAACCTGACCTTCGAACTCGTTGTAGATGCGGACGAACCACAGGATCATCTCACTGAACGCGACTGTATAGAGATGTTAGTCCCGAGCAAATTCCGCGAAAATCCCTAAACGCACCAGCCATGCTCAGGATGAAGCCAATAGCCGACGCGTTGTCCGTGACATTCCCATAGATGAGGTAGAAGGCCAGCGATACCGTGAACAGTTGACTTAGTGTATCAAGACGCGAGGAGATCCATCTGAAAGACGGTCAGAAAACCGATTCAAATCAAGATTTGCATAACGCACCTGTTGACGTTATAGAAGGATCTGGCAGCTTGCACATAGCGATCAATACGCTTGTGTGTTTCGGTCCTGAAAGATTCTTGAGCCGCGTAAGCTCTGATCGATGCTTTGAGTAGTAGCCTTGGTAAGTATGGCTATTTATCGGGGATATATAGTCTGATGACTCACTAATGCCTGACATAGCGCTACCAAACATGCCCAAGACGGGAGCCTTGGCGGTGGACATCTCACGCTTGACGGAGAGTTGCGCCTTAATATACACATTTCCGAGGTAGCCTCCAGCAACAGAGATGAAGATAGCGGGGAACAAGAAGACAGGAGTGAATACCACGACAGCACCCAGCTTGATGATGAGGCTGCTCATGACATCGACTATAATTCAATTGTGAGGCCAAACCCTAATATGCTTGTGACTGACAGACACTCACAGAGATAACCCAGTGAGTTAGGTACCGCACCATCGACTACAAGGGCCTCAGCATACTATCTGATATTGTGAGGAAATGGCACTCACTGGCTTGAATGTCCTGTGTGCAGCGAGCAATAACACGAGATGTGGGGGTAACATCCAACCACCTATCTATACGTTAGTATATCATACAGTGTCACATCGTGCCCATACATACCTGAAGGTGCTGTGCAACAAGGAAGTTACGAGTCTCGCGTGAACGGAGCGGGAGGCACGGATGCTGCCGAACAGGTACACCACTTGGGCGCCAACGTGGGCGACGATCGTGATGAACACAATTGCGGCATACACTCCGAGATAGCTGTGAACGTACGGGATCAGGTACAGCATAACCTTGGAGATGGCAATGAGCTTACTAGAGAACTTTGACGTCGCTAGATTCACGAAGCGTGTACTGCCGCGCCCAGTAACCCAGCCACCACATTTCGAGGACACCGGCGAGCTCTGAGAAGGTGACACCAGACAGATATGACACCCAGAAAAGAGCAGGGAACTTCCCGCCCATTCCGGCCAAGAAAAGCTTGACTGTAAGACAGAATGTGAGCTCAAGCCACCCAGGTCGTAGACCTCACGTACATGCGGGCCAGCTGACGTGGCCGACAGCAATCTCCTCAGCGACGGTCAACTTGCCGGCCTTCTTCGGCTCCTGAGTGGGGTCACTTTCGTCTTCCGCGATTTCTTCCTCGGCATTGTCGAGCGCGATAGCCTCTTCCTCATGCTTGAACTCTTCGGCCAGCTCCTTGTTCTGCTTCAGGGCCTCGCTCACGGAGCCTTGGCTGATGATGTGCCCGTCCGCCAACGACACCACGAAGTCCGGCGATGGGGCTTGCCATTGCAACGTTGTGGGTCTGCGAACACGTCATGTTACTGGATGGACGTTACAAGGCACGGAGTACTTACCACGAGGAGTACGGTACGACCACGGAGTAGGTCACCCTTGAAGCACTTGTTGACGATCCAGCGTGATGTATGTACATCCTATACCAATAGGGACTTCAGTCTTCAGAGACAAATTGTACAAACGTGTTACGTACCAGAGCCGCGAGAACATCATCGAGCAAGAGAGTCTTCGCAGAAGAGTACACCGCACGTGCAAGCGTAATACGAGCTTTCTGACCACCACTGTATAACCGAAAGCGATGAGCTCATTTTCATGCAAGCATCTCGCATCGCTGCGTACCTGAGGGTCAATCCCTTCTCACCAATTTCAGTAGCATCCCCGGCCTCAAACAGGCTGATATCACGGGTCAGACCACACTGGTAGATGACTGTAAAGGCGGTCAACAAAGTCCCCAAAACCGCATACAACCAGTGAATCTTACCTTTCTTGTACCTCTGCTCGTCAAATGGCGCGCCAAACAGGATGTTCTCCTTGATCGTCTCGTTCTGAACCCAGCTCTCCTGCGCCGCGTACGCGACGCCTCCCTCACGGTCGAGGCTAACCCACGAGTCGGGTCCAAGCGGGATGTAGTGCATCTCGCCGAGGAGCGCCATGAGCACAGACGTCTTGCCGGAGCCTGTAGGCCCGATGATGAGGTTGAAAACACCCTTGTGGAAGGCGACTGTGTCGTCGATGCGCAGGCGGAACGTCTGCCGCGACGGCGTGAGCGACCCGTCGTCCTTCTCGTTCGACCACGAGAAGTTGGCGCGGCCAAAGCCGATCTCGCCTGCGTGCGCGGCGGAGGAGTCGACGATAACCTCCTCAACAGGAGTTTCAGTGAAAGTGTCCAGAAGTTCGGTCTATGATAGCAGCGGTAAGTTGGAAGCAAGGCAGACGAGTGAAATAGGAACATACATTGCGCAGGAAGTCAGCCACACGGCCCAAAGAGACGTTGGCTGTTGAACCTGGTCAGTGCATCAAACAACATCACATAGGGATACACTTCACCAGTAATCAGGGCGGGCACCATGTACATGATGCGGTGCAGTTGGCCCCGAAGCATCTCAAACGCTGTCATGGACGAGAATACGACAGCAGCAGAAAGGTCCTTCTTCATGACCAAAGTCTACCAGACCTAGCCTGAGTCTATGCCCCGATACTTGCACAGGACAGCACTTACGTATACTGCATATGTGACCACCATGTGGACCAATGGGATGATATAGCTACCACAAGCAGTCAGCCAAGGGCTTCAGCAAATATGAACTACGCACTTGACGCAGTTGTTCAGCAGCCCCAGAACTTTGCGCTTGATGATAAACACGAGCTCGTGCTCTCGCTTCTCCGCGACGTTCTCCGTCACTCTGCCCTCCCAGCCGAACAGCTTGATCATGCGCAGGACGCTCATAACCTCCGTAACGCTCTGTACACGCCCGTCGGTCGCCTTCATCTTCTGCTTCTGCACGCCGTTCATAAGCGTCGCGACCCACGCGGGCACGGGAATCAACGTGATCATGACCGCCAGACCGACGAACGAACTGCACGGGACATCAATGTCAGCGGGAAACAGCGCGCTGGACTGGAACGCAGACGCACCTCCATCCAAGCACCGCGTAGAGGAACCACATGCCCAAGGCGGACATGAGCGGCGCCGAGAGGACAACGAACAAGAAGTCGCGCCCGCTCGTGATATTGTCCAGGTCGCTCGTGACAAGGTTGTTGATCCTACCCGCCAAGTTCTTGCCTTTGCCCTTCGCGTCCTCCTCCTTCTTCTCGTCCGCCTTCTTCGCGTCCTTGCCCTTTGCCGGCGCCGCCGCGGGAGCCACGGCAGTCGCCGTCGAGCTCGTCGCAGCTGTAGCCGTCGTCGCATCCGTCGTCGTGCGAGAGTGCACAGTGTCCGCGTCCTCCTCACCGCCTTCAGATGCGTTGTCAGGCGTGTTCGAACCCTTGGTGTCGCTAGCCGCGGGACTGATCACGGCGGGCTCAGTCGACTTCTTCTCAGATGTCTCCGCCTTGAGACGGATGCGCAGCGCATGGTCGAAAACGAGGGAAGTAATGATCCCCTCAGTGCGTACGAGAGATCCGGTCTAAAACACATCAGAAATGTGCGCATACTGTCAGGCTATTTCACTCACAGAAAGGAAGATGTAGAGTTGGAAGCAGATGGACTCGACCAGAGGGCCAAAGCCTAGCCAGAGAATCCATACCCACGGCTTTACGAATGGATTCTCCCCACGATTTTCCAAGTAGCTGCACAAAAGTCGTCAGTACGGTGCATTCACAATGGTAGCTTATCATTTACGTGAGCAATCTGTTGGTGCCTATGGGCGTTGCCATTTTCGCACCGGCCTGTAGAGACATGAGCCTGATGCCACTGTGTACACAATATGTGGATACACACGAAAATGATCAGGATAATAGACTGATAAAACAAAGAACGCTTGAAGATCATCACCAGCCCGATGAACAGGCTGCGCTTCTTGGCACCCGAAAAGGGATCGAGGCACTGCACATTTCTGGTCAGATACATGTAGTAGTATCTCGAGCATCCCACATACAGGATAGGCACGCTTGATGAGGTTCTTGGCTTCATCATAGTCACACAATGGCGGTAACTCGCTGGCCGGCAGGTGGGTCATGCGGTAGGCCTTCCAGATAGTAGGCTCGAGCCAGATGTACGTGATAAACGTGAAAATTGAAGCCGTCTGTTCGGAACTGGGGAGAGCCATCGGGTGCTGCGGACGGGATGGGTGCGTTAATCAGGCTGTCGTGTTAGACGCTGCGTGCACTCACGGCTGGGTCGTAGGGGATGTACGGGTACGGTTCGAAAACGGGCTCCAACACACCGACAAACGCTGCAAGGGCAATCTTAGCCCAAAGGATCTTGCCTTCGTACCGGTCCTTGGGCTGCAACGTGAATGTCATGAGCGGCCAAATGTTACGGTACGCGTAGACCGCGAATACGGCAAAGGTGACGAGTGAGAGATGAGTAGAGAAGACTAGGGCTTTGCGAGCCGGTGCGAACACGTTTAGGACTGCGAGGACGGAGGCATAACCCTAGCAGTATCGTTGAGCTTCAGGTTCACACGAGCGGAAGGCAGGACTCACAAGCGTGGCAACCTGGGCGATGTTGATCCAATTCCACCTCGAACTGAGAGCCGTGAAAACCTGCAGGCCAAACAGCGCCAACACCCCCGCCAGACGAGCGAACTTGAACGTAAAGATGGTCGCACTGCCCACCCTCTCGAAGAAGGCTCCCTTAGCGTGTTCATCCTCGGATGTCGCGCTTTTTCCGCGCAGCTTTTGAATGGGCTTGGAGTCCCATATCATATGCAGACCAAAAACGAGTACCGAGGCCGCGACGACGTATGCAGGCCAGATGCGTTGGTCAAGCCAGATGCTGGTCGTGGATGTGGTTCAGCCATGCTCTTCCCTAGCGCCTGCGTAATTGCGCACCTTTGCTCCTACCACCACCTCCGAACGCAGCAGACAGCACTACTTGCTGTCCCCCACCGAAATCCATGGTCGTCGTTGTAGGAAGGAAAGATGACTCGCGTCTCATCTGCTCGTCAGCCTAATGTACGCGCACGCTATCGAACGCCGGGATTGGTTGACTCCTGTGTGCCCTAGACCGCATGGCTCGCACTGATACGCTACACAGCCTCCGGAGGACTATTCCCACCACGGTTCGAGACGCCCTCCGTTGGTTTATGGTGTTCCTGAGCATGATACTCTAATGGCGACCGCTGGATTGGAAGGAACCTGGAGGATCTTCGGCGTTCGTGAACCCTCGAATGCTCACGCAAACTTCATACACGTTGTGAGTTGGTTGAACGATATTTTTCTGAAATATTCTAGTTTGCTCAGTCATATCTGAAAGGTTGCCTACGGTCATCAAACCACTCTGGCTGTCATGTTGCATCTCTGTTCCTGCGCGCTGCAGTGATCGGAGCGTGTGCTTCAATCTGGGTCTCGCCTGCGCTACTGCGGGGAATGATGTTGTTCCTCGCGAGTGGGGAGCCATTTATATAAATGACACAGCGCGACAACCGGCAGGCCTTGTGACACCTGGATGGTGTGCTAGCTCTGGACCTTGTCCAGGAGAAGTACTGCGTCAAAGGTTCACCTCGAAGGCCAACTTGAAGTGCAGATATGTACACGTGCAACTCACGGACCGGCTCGACACGTTAGCAGTGACTAGTGAGCACGAGAAGATGGCACACTTCAAACCATTGGCTGTGTGAGTGAGTCATGCGCGCCCTGCAGTGCGATACACCCGACCGTCCGCGGAAACGAATGTGCGGGCTCGACAGTGTATGCGCGAGAAGGGGGCGGGGATGAAATCGTGCTCAGCAGGACGGCTAATCGTTGCACTTCAAGACTTCAGGATTGGAGGAAAGCCGAAAAGGGACCAGCTGTGTCGACGCCACAACGGAAAGCTTCATCGTCTTCCAAAGGAAGCTTCCCTACGAATCGTGCTTGGCCGAACCGCAATCGCCGTTCTCCGCAGAAGCTACTAAAGTATACCCAGCGGCGAGCTCGTTCGTCTGGAACCTTAACCATTACTCAATCCATATATCCTCGGTAATCCACTTCCGGATATTCGCTACATGTGCTTTAATTCTCAGAGTCAAGGGCACGAAGAGGTATATTCCACTAGAAGAAGAATTCCACAGAAGACAAAATGAGCAGTGAGCGAGGCCAGCTCGAGCGCAGCGATAAAGTACAGCAACAGCGAGGAGCGTTATATGCCCGATGTGCTGAGCAGCTGTGGATGTGTGTACCATCACATTCATATCTCTGTCTCCTCTTCCTCAGCGTTGTGCTCTTCTTCCTCTACCTGTGAAGGCTTGATCTCCTCTGGCTTAGGGGTAGGAGCGGAGACGTCCGACCCACTTGGGGCTTCGAGGTCAACCTCTTCAAGCTCATCCTTCGTCTCCGCCACGTCAGACTCCTCCGCCTCATCGCTTTGTTCTTCCTCAGCTTCACTGGCAGCGGCGTGCGCAGGAGCTTCGGTGGCTTCAGTGACGTCTTCCTCGACTTCCGTAGGTTCTGCAGCCGCTTCTGCTAGCTCTTCAGCTGCTACCTCCTTCGCCTCCTCTGCATCTTCGGGTCCTTGCAACTCTTCCGCGGTGGGTTCCGTCGAGACAGCGTCCGACGCCCCATCCGCGGCGGCAACATCAGCATACGAGGAGACCTTAGGCTCCTCCTTCTCCTCTTCCTCTTCTTTAAGCTGAGTTTCTTGAACCTCCACTTCGGGCTCTTCCTCCGTTCTGGTCTCTGAATCCAGCGTAGCGGCCTCCGGTTCGCCCGCCAGAGGCACTTCTTCCACACTACTCGGCTCCTCAGATGCCAGTATGCGCTCCTGCGCTACGTCTGCCTCGGACAGATGGCCCTTCGCGAGCTCCTCCATCACGTTCGCGGCCTCGCTGTACACCATCGTGTCCGTGCGGCTCCGCCCCTTGCGCATCGGGCTCGGGTTCCGGGCGTCCGCCGCCGGCGCTGGGCTCCCAAGCCGTTCGTTCTGTTGCCATTTCGGCAGGCGGTCTCCGCTGCCACGGGTGAGAGGCGCGTCGACGAGCTCGTTAAGCTCGCTCGATTGGCCCTCAGGTCCCTCCTCGTTGAGGGACTCGTCCTCCTCTTCATCGCCCTCTTCGTCGTCTTCCTCCTCCGCCTCGTGGGACGCAGCGGTGTTGTTGCGAGAGGGGATGACGAGGAACTCGCTCGGGACAAGCTTGAACTTGCTGGTGAGCGCGAGGAAACGCGCATATAGCGAGGACTCCGCCTCGGCCTGTTCGAATGCCTCACGGTGGTGATAGTAGGCGTGTGCAAAGATGCGCCCAAGTCGCCTGGCGAGGGAGGAAAAGTGACGCGTTGAGGGTGGAGGGACGGAGAGACTGAAGTAGAGCTTAGTTAGTACGAGTATTAGAAGCCGTGCACAGGCGGCGCACCGAGAGGGGAAAGCGCGTGGGGAGTTGAGCAATGCGGTTGCGCTGTCGAGGGTGTGCAAGATGTAGTCTATGGCACAACATTGCTAGAAGTTCGTGAGCTTAAGAGACGATGTGACGTGCAGACATGCACACCTCCATGGCACCTTCATTGCCGTGAGCGACGCACAAGTACAACCATTCGCCCGCCTTCATCTCAGGACATGTCTGACGCGTACACTCCTGTTGCAGTGTTGTAATGAGAGGATGCGACAAGTCTTGAGCAAGCCGCCTAACGTGGAAACTACTCAGTTCCTTCCATGTATACGCGGAGGCATGAGCACGCACCGAAGCTGTTCGTAAACCCAACACGCCTCGTCCACCCGCTCATTCTTCCCCTCTTTCTCACCACCCTCCTTCGCAGCCTCGCCAGTACTTCCATCGCTGGTGTCTCTCTCGTGCGAGCGGACACTCTTTCCGGGAATAGAGACAATAGTGTCCACGTCGTGAACGTTCAAGCGGATGAGCAGGGAGATGTACTCCTGGAGCTGAAAGGCACTGTCGAGCGAGCCGAGAGGTGGCAGTTCATGTACGGGATAGAATGACGAGATGCGAGAGCCTTTCAGTGGACGTTGTATGACAGCCATGCCGTTGTGTTTTGGGAGTGTAAACGTAAGGTTTGGGCCACTGGAACGAGGAAGTTCTTGGGGTCCTGCTCGCCGTTGCTGCAAGAGGTATTTGGGGTCCTGAAGTCAAAACGGGAGAGCGGCGGCTTCGTGGCGTCCCGACATTTCCCTGTATAGTACTTCCTGCAGGTTTGCCGAGGCGCATCAAACACTATCGATCAGCTGAATAGCAAGTTAGCAACCCTCATGCAAAGGCGCCACGCAGTCACCGAGTTTGACGAGCTCTTACATCGTCTCTCATTGATCTCATCTCACTTCGATTATTCAACAAATAACTTCAGTGATATGACGGACGTCGACTTTTCGTCGCTCTCGCTGTTCCCAGCGACCTTCGACCAAGCCATTGAATCCCGTAAGAGGGCGGCGGTGCAGTGGTCGCGCGGTCGGAGTCGCAGCGTACTTAGAGAGATACACCGCCACAGCCTCTAGGGACCACACTAAAGACGGAAAGCTGATAACGTGGTACGTGGTCATGTTTTCCTCGAAATAGTAATATGCTGAGACTTTTCGGATTTGTCCCGACAACTGGCATGTCTCCAGGGTGCTAGCCCCCAGAAGTGACCCTACAACCCTGGACTTCTTTTGTAGCTGTGAGACGTATGCACTAATATTTTCTATCTCAATCGGGTTCTGAGTCATTATATGCAGATATCGTCGGATGGGTGTAGTCGCCTCTCCAACGTCCTCTTCTGCCAAATCAGTCCCTTGCTACGGCGTTGCTTGCGTGTATACACCTGCAGATAAACGCGGTAGAGGCTACGCTTCGCACATGATGCGCCTCTTGCACTGGGTCCTCTCGCCATTCTCACCCGCCTGGACATTTCCTGCTGAGTGGGGCACACCTCCGATTGCACAGTTGAACGACGCAGTCGCTAGCGTGCTGTACAGCGACGTCGGGGAGTTCTACTCTGTATGCGGGCCGGAGAAGGAGAGGCGCGACGGGTGGATGACGACGGGAGCGATCAGTACACAGTGGGATGTCCCGCACAATCCTACTCCCATCGACCAGTCCAAAGTCAAATGGTTGACGAGAGCGGAATGCATCGATATATGGGGGCAAGACAGCGAGCTGATTAAAGAGGAGGCGGTCAAATCTGCTAAGCAGACAGGGAAGTCTGTGTACACGTTTCTACCAGACGGCGGCCTTGGATTGTTTGTCATCGAGATTTTGGTACGATTTTCGGAGGATCTCACGCCAATATGGCGACCGGAACCGTGGGGTGTCCAGTTGACGGGAACAGACGACTTGACCTTCGCCACATGGGCCTTTGAGCCGGGAACCAAGACTATGGTGCTTTCGAGACTCCGCGCTACATCCGGAACGTTCTCTGCGTTACTAGAAGCTGTGCAGTCGGAGGCTAGGCAAAAGAGCCTTGAAATAATCGAGGCATGGAATGTACCATCTGACCTGAAAGCGGTCGCAGCCAAGGCAGGCGGTCGTACATTCGAGCGCACTCAGCATTTATCGGCGACTAAATGGTACGGAGAGGTAGCTCAGGGAGACACGGCGTGGATATTCAACGAGAAGTGCGTGTTTCAAAAACACTTTCGTTTGCTGGTGGACTGACTGTTCGCCTTAGGTTCTGCTGGTGTTGATTTTATATTCACTGTGGAAGCTCAATCACGCATTTTGAAATGATTGGTTACAGTGTGGTGAAAACCTTACTCTCGATTGGTGAAGGTGGACAGCTGCTTTTGGTCAGACTCATCTTACATGCTCATCTCCAATGTTGTATTCTGCCGCATATCGTCATATCATCTCACAGTAACTCTACGTCAAGATAAATCAGTGAAGGTCTAGGTGCGCACTACCAAGAACTGTTCCGGAATTTCCGGACTTTCGTACGGCCCCAACTGGACTTCAAACTCCACTTGCCTACGCCCATTCATCCGCGGCACCCGTTCAACCTGATACACCCGCGTATTGAACCCAATCTGCCGTAACTTCCAGCTCTGTTACATTGCTTGACAATTGAGAGGATTTGGTTGTGGGGTACGACAGGTGCGTTCTCCGCATCAGCGTTGGGTCCCATTGGTCGGTTGATGTGTACAGCGCGCAGCGTTGGGGCAAGCGCAAGCGTAGAACCAAGATTGCTCTATACGATGTTTGAGATGCTAAATGACTGTCGATGGGCCATGTTATGAGAGCGAGTACGTACCAAGTGCTCTCTATCCATAACCACGAAGAGCTGTTCTAGTTTGGGGCACCACATACACACGTTTCGCAGTGCATCTAGGCTCATGCATAGTCGGTGAACGGAGAATCGCTTCAACCGTGGGCCATGGGCAGACACGATGTCTTCGACGAATTGATCATCCAAATCGTCACTGTTGAGTTCGCCACCCAGCGAGGAGACGTGGAAGTATTCTAGGGGAGACTGTTCAAGTAAAGGCGGAAATGGTTTTTGCCCAAGCTGAGCGACGAGGGTTGACTACGGAGGATAAAAGCGAGGTTGATGGCACAGATGGGGGCGAGGCTGATATGGCCAGCGTTATAGCTCGCAGCTGGTCTAATGATCGAGAGTGATTGCACAACTCGGCTAGCTGATGCATATCCTATGATACGAATATTTAGGTGAGCAGCGGAAATGAGATGAGAATAAAGCTGACACTGACGAATGCGTGTGACACGCCTTCAAGTCCGAGTCCTTTCAAGCCGAGCTTTGCTCCAGCTATGACAGCCCAGATACCCTTATGAGTGACCTTCGGGCAGCCTACGAGATGTAAATATTCTAAGTTGTGAAGGTCGTGCGAGAGGGTTTCTAGAAGAGTATCTGTTATGGTAGTAGCGTCCTATGGCTACTCGTGAGCTATAACCGCAAGAACTGCGATATATAAACATACCTTGCATATTAACGACAAATGCCTCAATGCACCACCCATCTCTTTCACCCAATCCGGTAACACGGCAACCACCTCTGGGCTGGGCATAATCAAGCTAATTTTCCTGAGCTTTGCGAACCCCTTGAGCGCGTTCGGATCGTAATACCGCCCACTGTGTCCGTTGATCTCGAGCTCCGAGAGGTTGGCACATTCTTGCAGCGCTTCTATGATATCAGTACTGAGGGAGCCATCGCGTGTCCAGGTGCAGGAGCGTAGGTTTGCACAGTTCCGTATGCCTGAAAGACACACAGATAGAATGTCGGCGCGTTCGGTAAACAGAAGGCCTCGTGGGAAGTCACGTATTGCTGTTCACAGATGAATTATGGCCATATAACCATGCACCGACATGCTTACTGAGCTGGAAGACATATTTTGCCAGGTGCGGACAGCTCGAAAGTGTTCGGAAGAGCTGCACTACCTGCGAAACAGCTGGAGCTTAGCGTCTCGTTTATGCCATCATAGTCATTTCAATATATACTTTACTCTTTCCATCTTTATGCCACGCATAGATGTATGCTCTTCTGTATAGCATCTGCACACCGAAAGTGTGGAACAACTTGTTAACAAGACATGCACTGGCGAGGTGGCTGGGACGGATGAGCTGTTCCAGGATCGTCGGTACCAGGTCGACAGGAAGGTTTTGAAAGAGATCCATATCACCAAAGAGAATCTAGCCTAGCACTGGACTGGATAACACGCTGGTGGTGGTCTTGAGCAGGCATCGAAATATTTTGGGAGCCTGAGATGAGTGGAATCTCGGAGCTCGGGTCAAGCAAGTCGAGCGCCCAGTGTTGTCAAGGTCAAATGACCGGTCAGTCAGAAATCAGTGACCTTTGATTGACCACCTTGACTGACCCGGTCGACCGACCGGTCAAGGTGGTCAGAGACCGCCCCACCTTCTAAACTTGGTAGTCGGATCAGTGAATGTGCGCCCTCTTTCCCACAGAGCCGGCGACGGGCGTACGGCCCTGCCCACCCCACGCCATCAAGGAAATACTCTTTATGGCGAGATTTGTCATCGTCCCACGATTTTGATTGACTGGTCGGTCAAGTGGTTGGCTGACCTTTTGACTGTCTGACTTTGTGATTGACCGGTCACTGACCTGGTCAGTGACAACACTGCGAGCGCCGGGTTGGCGGCTCCGGAAGCCTTAACCCCAAGTTGATCTTGCATTACGTAAGTCACACGCTAAGTGAGAGGTGTACGCGTCCACGCGAGTGAACTACACTTACGCTTACGCCTACCTTTCCTCTCTGTTTTCGTCATGTCTGAAAACACAATTGCGCTACAAGTTCCCTCAGAGGACCCCAAGAAGAAAGCTGACAAGCCAGAAGAGGATGGCAAGGCCAAGCCAAACGGCAAGGAGAAGGAGGGAGAGGACCTTGTAAGTACTTTCGTACTCGCGGTGTGGATCTACGCTCATTTGACGTAGTCAGAAGAAGATCAGCAACTTAAGAATGAACTTGAGATGCTCGTTGAAAGGCTGAAGGTACGCTCGTACTTGCTATCACAAGTTATGTTAACTGAATAGAACGACACCATTCCAGGAGTCCAACACAGAGCTGTACCGCCCAGCCCTGGAGACACTGCGGACGCTCATCAGAACGTCTACCTCATCTATGACCTCCGTGCCGAAGCCTCTCAAGTTTCTGCACCCTCACTATCCGGAACTTCAAACTCTGTTCGAGACATGGACAGCATCCGAGAACAAGGTGAGCTATGAGCTTGTGCTATCATCCACGCACAAGTAAGCTCATTTGTTACAGAGTTTATTTGCAGATATTCTCTCCGTGCTCGCTATGACATATTCGGACACACAACCCCGTGGCACCTTGCGCTACCGTCTCATCTCACAGTCCCTCCTACCAGCCTCAAGCAGTATCTCGGACCCTGGGCTTTGGGGACACGAATATGTACGGCACTTGGCCGCCGAACTTGGCGAAGAGTACCGCGTGCGGGAGATTGGCGAGGAAGAGGAAGTGCTCCCAGAACCAGAGAAGCCCAAGGAAGACGAGGCGAAGGACGGTGAGGCTAAGCCCACGGAGGAGAAGAAGCCAGAGCCGAAGAAGGTCGAGCCTGTAGGCACCATTGAGGAACTGCGCGCTCTTGCGGTCGACTGCTCCAGATTCCTCTTGCACCACAACGCCGAGCCTGACGCTGTCGACCTACTCGAAGAGCTCGAGATGATTGACCAAATCGTTAGCCTTGTGGATGAGAACACTTTCCCTCGTGTCTGCCAGTATATGATTGCGTGCGTACCGTTGCTTCCTATCCCAGACGATGTCGATTTCCTCCGAACAACACACGCGATTTACAAGAAGCATCTCAAGCTTCCTGAAGCCCTCTCCATCGCGCTCAGGCTTAATGACAGGGACCTCATTAAGCAGGACTTTGAAGCTCCCGGAAATCCAGCAATGAAGAGACAGCTGGCATTCCTCCTAGCAAGAGCGCAGGTGCCGAAGGAGTGGGTGTACCCGGACGAGGCTGAGGAGATCCCGGAGGACCTGTTGGACTGCTTGAGCAACACGAAGCTAAGCCAGCATTTCCGCGAGTTTGGGAAGGAGCTTGGGGTGGCGGAGGCAAAGAGTCTGGAGGATGTTTACAAGTCGCACTTGGAAAACACAAGTAAGTATCCTGCAAACCTGCATGGATTACACACTAACCGTATCACAGAGACAACGACTGCGAATGTCGATTCTGCACGAGGTAACCTCGCGAGCACCTTTGTCAATGCATTTGTGAACGCAGGTTTTGGTAACGACAAGCTGATGGTCGAGGCCGAGGAGGGTAATAGCTGGATATACAAGAACAAGGATCACGGTGAGTCCCTTACAGCCGCGATATGTCTTTATTAACGCATATGTCTCAGGTATGATGAGTGCCGCAGCGAGTTTGGGTCTCAGCTTGCTTTGGGACACTGATGTGGGTCTCAGTCATGTCGATAAGTATACCTACTCTGCCGAAGAGCACATCAAGGTGAGGTCTCTCATACCAACAGGCTTTCAAGAGGCTAACTGTCTCCAGGCAGGCGCCCTTCTTGCAACAGGTATCCTAAACACCGGTGTCCGAACAGAGGCGGACGCAGCCATGGCCTTGCTCGCAGAGTACGTCGACAACAAGTCCGTCTCACTGAAGACCTCCGCGATTGTCGGCCTCGGTCTCGCGTACGCTGGTTCGTCACGAGAAGACCTCCGAGACCTCCTGCTTCCTCAAGTTGGTGACGAGGACGTGTCTATGGAGATCGCCAGCTTGGCTGCGCTTGCGCTCGGGTTCGTATTCGTCGGGAGCGGCGAGGGCGAGATCAGCAGCACAATCCTGCAAACATTGATGGAGCGGGACGCGAAACAGTTGGACGAGAAGTGGGCACGATACATGGCCCTTGGTCTTGCTTTGTTGTATGTCGGGCATCAAGACGCCACGGACGCGATCATCTCTGCGCTACAAGCGATCGAGCACGAGCCGATTTCTAACCAGGCGCAGGTCCTCGTCGACATGTGCGCGTATGCTGGGACTGGCAACGTTCTTAAAGTGCAGCAGTTCCTTCATCTCTGCGACGAACACTACAATGCGGCGAAGGACGAGGAGAAGGAGAAGGAAGAGCAGAAGGAAGGCGAGGAGCCAGCGAAGGAGGAGGAAAAGCCGGCCAAAGACGACACATTCCAGGGTTTGGCGGTCATCGGCATCTCCATGGTTGCAATGGGTGAGGAAATTGGCGCAGAGATGACGTTGAGGCAGTTCAATCATTTGGTAAGAGTTTCTCAGTGGCTTCTAAGCGAAGTTATCCCCTCATCTCCAACGTACAGATGCAATATGGCTCACCGGTCATCCGGAAAGCCGTCCCACTCGCTATCGGTCTCGTCAGTGCCTCAAATCCACAACTTCCTATTCTCGATACTCTTTCCAAGTACAGTCACGACAACGACTTACAAGTTGCGCTAAATGCGATATTTGCCATGGGCCTCGTCGGCGCCGGCACCAACAACGCCCGGCTAGCACAGATGCTCCGGCAGCTCGCTGGCTACTACTACAAGGAGCCGGACTGCTTGTTCATCGTCCGGATAGCACAAGGTCTGGCTAGCATGGGCAAAGGCACGATTACGATCAACCCCTTCTTCAATGACCGCCAGATTCTCAGCAGGACGGCGCTTGCTGGCTTGTTGGCAACCTTGCTGGCATTCACCGACGCGAAAGGATGTGAGTACCCATACATGTCGATCCCTAACAGTTGGCTAATGATGCGATGGGCCGTCAGTTGTGCTTGAAAAATACCACTGGATGCTGTACTTCTTGGCGCCAGCGATGTACCCACGATTGTTGATGACGCTGAACGAGGAGCTCGAGAGCATCGCTGTCACCGTCCGGGTCGGCCAGGTAAATACCCTTCATATTCTTAATACTCTTAATCAGAGCGCATGTACTCATCGTCTACGCGCAGGCTGTCGACGTCGTTGGACAGGCGGGCAAGCCAAGAACTATCTCTGGCTTCCAAACACATTCGACACCCGTTCGGCTCGGCACGACCGAGCGCGCGGAACTTGCGACGGAGGAGTTCATTCCGTACTCGAATGTGCTCGAGAACTTCGTCATTCTGCGGAAGAATCCAGGGTATGAGAAGGAGGACAAAATGGAAATATAGAGTACAGTAATGCATAAGTCGTGTGTAGTTTTACATGGTTCCTTGATACATTTTCTTTGCTCTCTCAGCTTGACAACGTCCATGACTGTTAGCTGATCTAGTATTTAATATATGTCTAAGTCGCGAATTCTTGAATCACGCTAGTAGGCTCCCTGTACTCAGCAATAGGGGTAAATGGGACGTCATGGAGGCTGCATATCCACGTCTTATCAGTCTGGATATTGCGCGGTTCATAGTGGGATGGTACGCACCCGAACGCGCCGGGACCTCCACACGCTAGGCCTTCCGGTGTCTTCGTCCACTTGGGATTGCCAGCCAATGCAATAACTGTCACCCGAAGGCCGTATCTGTACCACAAATATGAAACTGTAGCGGTGCCAGAACTGAACAACCCACAACGTACCGATATTCGTGCGTGCCAATGGACGATCCGGACTGCGAGTCTAGCACTGTGATTAAGTCCGGAACCGTGACAATGGTCTAGACGATATCAATATACGGGCATTCGGAACAGTCAACTTAGGGTAATCACCTCGTCCGGACGTCCGGGAGACTCCTTTATAACGTAGAGATTCTCGTTCTGGAATGGGATGCGCATGCGGTCGTCAGGCCCCCACGAGCGGAGCCGAGAATCAACCACACGAGTGTCCTCCTCTTCGTCAGCTTGGAGGGGGACGATGGTCACGGAACCCCACGTGAATCCTTTCCTGACTTCCTGTAGCCATAATGAACATGCAGACCACCTCGTGAGTGAAAGAGACCGACCCGGTTCACGTTGATGATCTTCCCTATGAATAAGCATGCACCATTCTGGAGCTCCAAAATGGCGGATGGGATACGACTGACTTCGTTGGTTTTCCTGCATACGGCAATCGCTCGGCCAATTCTCCAAGCCTGTGACACGCTTCGAACTATGCCTAATCATGGGTCTACATTAGCCTGCGTCGAGAGAGACTGCCACAATGAAAGGTGATGCAAACCATATTCTTGGCACGTTTTGCGTGTTACCGGAGCCATACTGACGCCGCTCCGGGAACCCATTTCGGTGGTGACAGTACGCAGAATCGTCTCGACGGCATTACGATTGCTCGCGGAAGGCAGAATCTGGGTGAAATGTTATTTCTTATCAGTTTTTGTTAGAGACGGTGTACGTACCACGGTGTTGCCAATTCCATCGGAGATGGCGCAAGGCCAAAGACCACCCTCAATGTTATAAGCCCCGGGCAGGCTTTACGCACGTCAACTTCACCATATCATAACGCACTTGGGATGAGGCTGCTCGTACCTCTGGTACATCTGCAAGGTCTACAATGAGACACACTCTCTGAGCGCAACGAGACAGCACATACATTCGGATATGCTCGACCCATGAGATCGGCGTCCAAGACAGGCTTTCCCATTTCTGCTGCGATGATCATGGGCTGAATACCGTTGCCACCGCCAATTTCATCTGAGATTGCACCATCGAAGTCGGCCAGACCCATGTATTTCATGAGCGCTCGAGCTGACGCAGGAATCTCGCCTCCGCCCTGAAGGCGTTCGTTCTAATGTCATGTCATGTCTCAGCGAGTAAAATGCGAAGTAGTCGTATTATAAACGTACGGAGACGCTTGGTGAGCCCTGCGAGTAACATAAGCTACAATTCTGCCGCGGGACGAAAACGGATGCCTACCATAAACATGCATCTCATGAAGATAGCTCCCTCCGGAACATCCTCCGGATCGACAACCTAAATGCAGCTTTAGTGAGCGAGCTATCTCTCCAAGTGCAGATCAATGGTTACCGTAATAGAATGTCCCTCACGAAGCATCTGTCGAGCAACTAGGAAAGGTGGATATGGGGATCCGCCTCCTCCAGTGCCCAAGACGCCACATCCATCGGCAATCCATTCTACAGCGAGCGTTAGCGCACAACGAAAACACCACTCAGCTGTCGAAACAAACCAAGATCCAACTCTGAGAGCAGCCATCCTCTACCTGGAGTGATGTTCGGCACGTAGGTTTGGATATCCAGCGGTTGGTCGCTCTCGAGGTCGTCCTTGCTAGCGAGAGCTACCTTGTCCAGTTCTTCTGCGTCGGATATCTCTAAACCAGAGGAGTCAAGCTCGTCGGCATCTGCTCGCGGGTTGCCAGTGGAGAGCTCGCCCGCCGCTTTCACAATGATTCTCGTAGCTTGGTTGGTCACATACTGATCGCAGCGTGTGAGTTCAGAGTAGACATTGTACAAGTGACGACCTCACTTGCACAGGGAGATTGGTGACTTCAACAATCTTCACCGTCTCTGATGGACAGAAGCAGCAATTGGTACAGCCATAAGCGAGCCGACAATTGGGAAATCTTACCCGGACTAGCACCAGACTTGATAGCACCATCGATCGCCTGCGCTTTGATTTTTTCTATGACATCGTCAATGTTCCTGCCTTGCAAGATTTCTATGGTGTCTATCTCGCCGGCGACTGGTATTCTTTATCAAAGATTGGGCAGTGCAAAACCATATTCAGCTGCCCACCTTTTGCCATAGCTGCACCAACGGCATTCGCGACGCTGAAGAATGGAGGCCGGATAATTTCTCCTACACCTTCTAGCTTTTCAGGTGCAATGATACTTCCTCCGCCTACGAGGAGGACCGTGACGTTTTCGGGAGAAGTCTTCATCCTGCAGAGTACGGCATCATAGATAAATATAGAAAACATGAAATGAACCGTACTTGTCAATGATGCGCTCCAGCAGCTTCTTTATCACGCCCTCCGCCTTCTTGACAACGCTGCTTGTTACATTGCCGACCTTCGTGCGGTCTCCTACATCCGCCTTCATGCTGGCTACAACAACATCGGTGGCCGTCAAAACATCACCACCAAACACCTTCGCATCGCGTGTCAAGTTGTGACCAACCGAGTCTGGGCCGACGGTTACTGCTTCCTCTTTGGCTCCGCTCTGGGGTTGAGCCACTTTAACTCGGGACCCTCCTCCCAGACCGATGGACTGCACATCCGCCATCGAGAAATTCGTTCGGACGCCTCCGATCTCGATGAACGCCGCCGCCTGCCTTGGGAACCCGGACGGGAGTAACACACCAACATCGGTCGTCGTACCGCCGATGTCAACCACAATGGTGCTCTTACCCTGCACCTCGCCGCCCTGCTTCGGCTCGTCCAAGCGCGCGAGGAACGCCGCGCCGCGCATCGAGTTCGTTGGGCCCGACGCGAAGGTTCGGATGGGCAGCCGGGCGGCTTGCGCGGCGGAGGTGAGCGTGCCGTCGTTTTGCGTGAGGTAGAGCGGGCAGGTGAGCGCCAGGGCGCGGATGGCGCGCTGGAAGTGAAGTATTGTGCGCCTGGCAAAGGTGAGGATCGAGGCGTTGAGGATAGAAGCATTCTCGCGTTCGAGGAGGCCGACTTGGGCAACTAGAGTGGTGACTTCTGGTTAACAGGGTTGCGACCAGGTGAGATACGCCATACTTGCCTTCGCGAGAGCAAACAACGTTGACACCTTTGCCTAATTCGCGCTCGATGATCTGCTTCGCTGCCGCTTCTTGCATGCCATCATTATCAAGGGGAGAGAATACTCCTGAGAGGACGACCTTCGCGTAGGTGCGTTAGATTGAAGTCATCGTTGTGCATTATACACGGAGTGACTCACATTCCTCAGTCCCTTTGTCTCTGATTATTTTGCACTGCTCGATGATCTGTTCCTCCTTCATGGGTACGATCACATTTCCATCAACTGCTCAACCGTTAGTATACGAGCATGTGATATGTGTCGGCAGCTGACTTACTTTCCAGTCCCCCATCAACATACCCAACATGTCCACGGACAATAGCTTTCAATTCATCGGGAAAATCAATGAACGGCGGGCACTGTCGTGTATACGGGCCACAGATCCGTATCACAGCTACCTTCTGCAACCTGCGTACATCTCTCTCCAGTACCGCGTTGATGAACGCTGTCGTCCCGATGCTCACGCACGTTACGTCTGGCGGTGATACGTTAGCGGACGTCAACAATGAGCGAATCGCCAGCTCGATGCCGGAGGAAATATCTGGTGTAGTGGGAGCTTTGAAGTGCGCAAGTACTCCGCGTGAAGGCGAGGAAATGTCCTTTACCGATATGAGTACACCATCGGTGTTAGTACCTGGAACGAGAGACTACATCAGCGAACGAAGGATATAACGCATAAGTACCGGAATACTTGCCACCGACGTCGACACCGATACGAAGCATGACAGACTTGAGCACCTGTCTGTAATGCGGGGCTGGGAGGCGGTGTGAGTAGACAGCGATAGACCTTTTGCAGGGGCAAGCTGCACTTGCTTATCTGCATCTGGGAAACCACACGCTCTGATGTACGTCATTCAACATCGTCCTGAGAGAATGATGAATACTAGGTTTTATATTCGCAGGGTCAAATAGAACGGGAGTACAACATAAGATTGCTACATGCGTAGAATCGTCAGCCGCATCTATACCGGAGAACGCTGTTAACTCACCTCACTAGACCCATGAGGGATAGTCTAGTCCATGCAGGGTAAGTTGACCAATGTACCGCACGTTTGTAGATCAATGAGCCCTGCTCAACAAACGCCGCAATCTCCAATCCAGACAGGCAAGGTGCTCTTCCCGTCGACCCCTCCTCCGACCTCATCTAGTCTATCCAGCACCTCCAGTCCATCCTCAACTTCTCCAAACACAACATATTTGCCATTCATCTTATCCAGCTTCGCTTCATCGTTCGTGAGAACTACGAAGAATTGGGAGGAATTTGTGTTTTTGCCTGAGTTAGCCATAGCAAGAGAGCCCCGTTTGGTCTTGCGCTTAAGACCTTCCTTGTCGTCGTTGAATTTGCCACCGTATATTGACTGCACTCGTCTTGTAAAGAAGCTCGAACGAGGCCTTGGGAGTAACACGTACCTCTCCGCCGCTGCCGTCTGCTCTCGTAACGTCTCCGCCCTGCGCAACAAAACCTTTCACGATTCTGTGTATTGGGCATCCCGCGTAATGCAACTTCTTATTCGGTGCGTTCTTGCATACTCCTTTCTCGCCAGTACAGAGAGCAAGAAAGTTGGCTCGTGTCTTTGCCAGACCCTGAGCATCGTCGAGCTTGAATACCAGCCTACCCGCACAGAGCGGTGGAGGTGGTGTGAAGCGCGTCTCCAAAGAACTCTGCAAAGGCCAGATTCAGGCCCGAGATGTCGTCAAGTATAGCCCAGAGAGAGGTATAAGGCGATGTACATCAAGTTCGCTGAGGATCTGTCGTTGCTCTTCCGAGAGCTCGGAGAGAGACGAGGGTAACCCGTAGATGGTGTAGTTTTTTGCGAGTAGTGTCTCTGTGGCCGTATACGCAGACTCTTCTTGCTCAAAACCAGTTTTGTCGCCAATGTAGATGTCAAGCCATGCCTTTGAGGGGGACATGACTAAATGGACAGTGTCCTAAGGTAGCCCGATGTAGAGTCTGGGAGAGTTGAATACAAAAACGCAGCTTGTTCACAGCACTGGAGAAAGCGACTGTTTTACGTAAGCAGACTAGTTCACACTTCCGATACTTACACAGTTACACTTACATTGTTACATGAGTACAGCCGACTTCTTATTCCGCTTCAATTGCAACTCACATTCGGCGGGAACGTCTGGAGAGGAGACTAACCATGGCTTAAACTAGACCATAATCGTTACCTCGCAAATCCTTGCAAACTGGTGCCCTCAGCCAGCGCAACGCAAGACTGTGAGTTTTTTTAAACAGGCAATCGATACTTGCTGAGGCGATGCTTCTCTCCACAGACAATACCTAAATCTTGCCCTGAATTTCTCGAAAATCATCAGAATGACTGGACCAATTCCGAGCACCCGCAGGGCGATGGTTCGGAGTACTATGACTGGCCCCACGTTTATAATTGAACCACCTTTTATAATTTTGCTTTCCTGCGCTCCCTTGCAACTCGTTGGTGCCCAGAATTTTTCTTCAGATCCTTGGGGGATGATCCTAAGCGGCTGTGAAGTTGGTTTGTGCAATTTCGTGAACGGGAGGGATAGGAATTTTGGTAAAGCTCGAATGACGGCCGTTTGCAAGAACCAGCCCATTTTGGCGCTAATCATCCTATCGACCAATCCGCATGCAGGATCATCGCTGAATTGGGGAATTCTGTGATGCCGCCCATAATTTTGAAAGGTGGGTTCTCTCGAAAGAGCCTCTCCCATTCGCCCTACACTCATCTTAAAAATACAGAGAAAATACAGGTACGTGCGCAAGGCAGTATTGTATTGGTATACCAGGATTTATGAGGAAAATCGTAGTAACGCGGGAGCAGCCCCTTAAAGAGTAGGAATCCTTATAAACGTGGGGCCAGTCATAGTATACCCTCGATTGTTCGAGCCCGATCGGCGCCCTAAAGCAGTCGTGACAAGAACCGCCCTATTCAGGTAAGGCGGTGATGGCGCATCAAGCCCTCAGCAACCCCTAGCGTAAGGGTTAGTTGCTCGGCATCCCTGCGGCTGTTCTATGGTGTTCCGAGCAAGGCGCGCTGGTGCGCAGGGCGGGAGTGGGGCGCTAAAATGTAAAACACTCAGTTCATGTGCTCTCCCGCGTATAGGCTAGCAGTAGCCTGTGTAAAATAATACATACATACCTGTCAAACTGTAATAAGTTATAAGTACACGAGGATGTCTACTTTATTTGCATTGCGTGCGCATGCAGGGTATATACCCAATATAGAAGGTGGCGGCCATAGCTAAAGGAGAGGAAGCACTTACCAAGATTTGTTTCTGTATGTGAGGCCGCAGAAATATAGCTTTAGTGCGGTAAGAATATTTGAAGATATTATTCCCATTTTTAATTTTCTGTACAGGCTTGTGCTCCAATGTGGCTTACATACAAAGAGCCCCGACAAGCCTCTGTAAAGGGCAATGTCGGGGCGCCATCAAACCGACGCTTATGGATCAGAGGCGGAGCACGAAAACTGGCCTCACTGTGACACTCACTCCTTTGCCGTCCGTTGGCGTGCTCAACATGAAGGCGTGACGATGCTGCGACATCGTCACATCAGCCAGATGCGCGCCAATCGGGCTCAAACAATCGAGCGGTCACTCGATGGTAGTCTCGTTCCCATTCCGTGTCTAAGGCATCAAGGCGGGGCCTGCCGTGCGGAGATCGAATAATCGATGCACGGTGATGCGTTAGAACGTCTGGTGACTTCCGATCATCCAGGTGTAGATCGCTCGCACGTGACGCCTCTCGGGCTTGCGCTGCACGTCGACGACCTCCTTCGCTTTGTCCTTGCTCACTCCGCCGGGTCCGCCCTTCGCCCCATCCTTCACTCTTTACCCCTGTCCTTCCCTCAGCTCTTCGGCTTCCTCTTTATCACTCCTGCATTTGCCTTGCGCGCACCCCGGCCGATAACTTCGCTCAAGCCGGCCAACAAAGCTAGAAACAGCTTGCCGAATAGGGGTTGTCGTGGGGCTGTTTTTGGACAGGTGGCGAGTGCCTGAGGACTGTGGGCGTTGCAGAAGGTGGAAGACTATCTGATGGTGTTACTGTGTACCTGTATGTGGTATGTGGTTTAGTTCTGACTCTATTGACGCTACTGCTCTTAGACACTTGGCGTACACTTGGCCTCATTGTGGGCGAGCTCGTGCGGTTTCCACCTTTTCAAACAGCAAGTCGCTTGTATAAGTGCTTCCTCAGTCTAGGAGAATATTCTACTACTTTCAATCGTTATTCTGAGAGGCTTCTTGTATGCTGGTGTGCTCTATCCCTTAGTCTGGTCCCTTCAGCTTCTGGCACACCTCTAGTTGTCTCAATTTGTAGAGTCCTTGATGATACATGTATCCTTGTGATATTACACTATAAGAAACAAAAATGTTGCAGTGGAAACTACGGGCATATATGCACTGCAGTGAGACTAGAGGCTTGAGACGCGAGAGCAGCAGCTTAGAGTGCTCGCGCGCGATCACGTGCGAGCGATCTACACCTGGATGATCGGAAGTGACCAGACGTTCTATGACATTACCGTGCATCGACTTTTCGATCTCCGCACGGCAGGCCCCGTAGGGCCAATGTCATAGACTCATAGATACGGATGGGAACGAGACTAACTCGATGGTTCGGCACCGTTATGCGCTGTGAGGGAGTTGCCCAGTCTCCTTCCCAGCACGCCCCTTTGAGTAGAGGATGGCCGTGAGAAGTCTCTGGCCCATTCGGGCCTCTCTCGCCGCTCCTCTACTCTGTAGGGAGGCTGGCGCCATATATGAGCGTCTATGTAAGACGGCCGGCTTCGGTCTCCCAGGAGGCCCAAATGGAGAAGGCGCTCCGGTGCGGCAGCTGCATGCCTGGTGCATTGAACAAGTTTTATGTGATACTCAGTATAATATAGCCTACCTATTGCTGTTTATGCATGTATAGATGTGTCCTCGTGACGATGAAAACGTCTGAGCACATTTCATTATCAGAAACATATTTATTTCCTCACCACTTGTGATTCTTTGTCTATACTAATGCTCCGAGTCACTGCATGCAACTGTAATTTCGACTGACCTGCATAAAAGCGTACAGAAAGTATATATATGCATCTCCAGCATTTATCTACAAGCATTGTTGTGTAGTATGGCTGAAGGTCAAGCGAACGAGAGCAGAACCTCTGCCTAGTCACGGCGAGACCGGACATGTATCCGGGATGACATAAGTCGGCGCTAATATATGGCGCCAGCCTCCCTACAGAGTAGAGGAGCGGCGAGAGAAGCCCGAATAGGCCAAACACTTCTCACGCCCATCCTCTACTCAAAGGGCGTGCTGGGAAGGAGACTGGGAGTTGCCCGTCGGTACTCCTTTGGTACTCCCGCCCAATTCTCTCACGCAGATCTGCGATGTGCGTCGCGACAGACACCGCATTTACGCGTGCTCGAGTGTTGCCAAGCACAAGGAATAACCGCTCCTACCGCCATCCTGTGCGCCATCAGCGACCACTACGAGGGCAATGCAAGGCGCGTCAACGCAGCCTTGACTGCGCGCACACCTCAGTCGTTGCAGGAGGCAAATCACCGGCTGCCACACTCTGTCAATCATTATCGCCTGCAGCATCACCGCCCGCCCTGAACGCCCAGGTGTAAGATCGTCTTTCTCTGATCCCTCAGTCGCTGCAGAGCCTCGTGACTGCGTGCTGTTCTATCGAGTCCTGCAGCAGCTTTGCGCAAGCTTAGCGACGCTAATTACACTTTCTCAGGGTTGGCTGCGTAGCAGTAAACGGCAGGGCTTAAATAGTCTGGATGCCAGGTTGAGGAATGCATCTTCACTTTCTTTTTCTTCATGCTCACTAAGTCGCCTCTATTGTACGCCATCCCCACCATCGCTCTCGTCGCCTCATCCTCGGCGACGAACATCCCCAGGGGTCGCGTGTAGTTTGGTCTAAAGTAGCGCAATCATTGGCCACCCGAGTCAATCACAGGGGGATACCGCGCAGCGCCAGGTGTTTAACCCGGAGCTGTCGGCGTACATCCAGAGTGCACTTAAAGACGAGGGTGTAAACGGTTTCTCCGCCACCGCTCTTTTGCCAACGATTCTGCGAACCCTCAATTCGCCAACTTTGGGGACTGGTCTGAGGATGGCGATGCCGTCCAGTCCGAGGTACGCCCTTCTTCCCTTCCGATTGCTGTGGGATATTGTTGACAGGCTGGCTAGACCCTTTTCTTTATTGGTTCATGCTCGAAAGCGTTCCTCGCGACGTCAATGGGCATTCTTATCGACGACTTTGCATCTGGCAAGAACCAGACCGCCCTTCCCGCAGGCGCGAAATCGTTCACCTGGGAGACCAAGCTTCAAGATATCATCGTCGACGGCGCGCAGTGGAAACTCCCCGACCAGTTTTCCACTGAGAGAGCCAATGTCCGGGATCTTCTGGGCCATGTCACCGGCCTGCCTGGGTAGGCTCATTGCAGATGACATGTAAAGCCGAGCTGACGCGCTGTACTGCAGACACGATCTTTACTACCGCGCCGACGACGACATCACGGACGTCATTAACAGGATGCAGTTCCTGAAGCAGAACAAGGAGCTGCGACAGCAGTGGCAGTACAATAACGCCGTACGTCAGTCATACTGCCTTCCAGACTACTTGCTCATGGCTCGCAGATGTACATCGTCGGGGCGAGCATCGTCTCAGCCTACGCTGGGAAGTCGTACACAGACTTCGTGCAAGAACGCATCTTCTCGCCGCTCAACATGACGTCCTCGACCTACTTTTTGAGCAAGGCGCCATCGGGTCTCAACGTCAGCCAGTCATTCTCTGGCCCTCGCAGGACTCAGCTCTTCTCTACCGACGACCGTCTCGCAACGCTCATCGCAGGAGCTGGAGGCATTCTCACAAATGCTGTTGATATGGTGAGCACTCATAGACAAATTCGGTTGCTCGGCTTTCTTATTCAACCTACGCTACAGAGCAAGTGGATTGCGACTCTGGCAAACGGCGGCGTCAACCCGGCGACCAACCAGACAGTCATCCCTAATGACGCTTTCCAGACCATCACTACCGGCTATGTCATTGACAGTCCTAAGTCAACTCTGCCTGAGCTCTCGCCAAGCGGCTACGGTGCGGGATGGGGTCGGTTCTCTTACCGAGGCCATGAGGTTAGCAGGCTCGGAGTTTGGGCACACCGGGAGCTTCTCGCTGACACAATTTGTGCTTAGGTTGTCATGCACAGCGGCGGTATCACCGGCTTCCTGTCGTTCGTTGCATTCTTCCCGAACGACGGTGTTACGGCCTTCGCCACGATAAACAACGGCCGCGCAGCCAGCCTCATCACAACCATTGGCTTCAAGATGTTCGACAGCATGTTGGGCTTGCCTTCCAACCTCACCCAGCTTCCCAACCCTCAGGCGCCTATTCCCTCGTCGCTCGCTCCGACAACGCGGACACCCCGAGCTCCAACACAACCGTCGACCTCTCCATCTATGCCGGCACGTACACTAACGCCGGCTATGGGAACATCACCTTCTGCACGCCGAGCAGCACGACCGGCGACTGCCCAGCCGTCCTCGCGAACTTCTCCAGCATCGTCCCGAACATCAACGCGTCGCTTGGGCTCTACGCGAGCTGGGACCGCTTCTGGACGAAGAGCGCCATGATCACGCTCGTGCCGGACAGCGGCTGGCAGTTCTCGACGTTCAACATCTATCCGCAGGGCTTCGGCAAGAACACGACACCGTTCACGGACTCAATCTTCCTCAAGCCGTATCCCACGGTCTTCGACGTCGAAGGCGATGAAGTCAAGGGCTTTGGTACGTTTGGGGGTTCATCAACGCTGTGCTCCCAGACGAAAAAGATGAGAGCATTCCTGTGAAGGATCGGGCTGAGGTTTACTTCTCCAAGGTGTAAAGGCGTTCGTGGCTTTTCACGGACCTTTGGATTTGCTTCTATTTAGTTAGTCTGAACCCTGTGCTGACGAAGGCCAGCCCCACTCTCCTTTGGTAATTATGTGTAATTACGGCGCGATGCCAATATTTACTGATAATGCAATTCGCATGATTGCGGGTGGAAAGAAAAACACTGTTGTAACAATATGCCTAAGGAACCTGAAGAACAGAGGGTGAAGGACTTAGGTATGTTATCAGCTGCAAGGTGTGTTCGCCACAAGTTTATGTATCACACGAACGACATCACAAACCCGCACTCATCGGAGTCGCCATGTAGGTATATCGTCCGTCGGCGGATTCCACAACGCCACAAAACCTTCAGCGACCGGCCCGACTGAGCTGCTGCAAGTGGGCGACTGGTTTGTAACTCCGAAACACTGCCGGTCCAGACCCCCGTACAAACTCTCGGTGACGAGTTACTTACTATAGTGACATCATCACTCGGACGTCACGATTCTTGCCGCAGTTCCTTACAATTGCTTACATATTGTTCTTACCCGCGGTTAACTTTCGCTTCCGGGAGGTCTGGAGACGAGACTAACCCTGACTGACTCTCACCTTACACCAATCCTCAACGACTAGAGGCAGAGGCTAGGACGCGAGACTATGAGCTCATATTACCGGCACCCTGGACCTTCTCTCCACTATCCCATCGACGGGGGACGCTCGAACCCACCTTTCGCTCAGCCCATCGGGGCCGACCGCGAGCATAACCAGAATGACCAAGCCAACATTGAACAGCCGCAGGCGGGCGGGTCGACGCGGTACTGCTCCGTGAGGGGGTGCCCGTCGATACTTCCACCCGACTATGGCAAGAAGATGTGCGATGTATGTCGAGGCAGGCACCGTATCTACGCGAGCACGAAACGCGCAAAGCGCAAGATGGAGAAGGCCGCGCTCGGTATGCAGAACGGATGGATACCTGAGGACGAAGAGGAGGAAGCACCTGAGAACGAAGCGTCGTCTCCAGTTCCAGTACATGAGGTGTGTGGCCTCTTGTGCTGTATTACTCTCGTACAAACCGTCGGCTAGAACTCTGCCACGGAACATCCGCCCACTCATTACACGTATCCTGCGGGGTCATGGGAGAGCACTACCTTAGATCCACGACTGTTTCAGCCAAGCACAAGCTCCGAACTAGCAGGGGCTCTCAACCTACCTGAGGCATCTACGTCGCGTCCGCGATCCCCCACTTATTCCCAGGTGTCTACCTTGCACCCCAGCTCCAGCCTACTATCGCAACCGAGTAGTAGCTCTGCTGTGTTTCCGCCATACCAAGGAAGCGAATCGGTTTCGGCACCTTCGTCGTCCATGCCCGAGGTGCGGGGCCCCAGTCCAAGTCAGAAAGGCGACATCTCAGTACAGAGTATATCCGAGGTGGCCGCCATCCAACCCGATGGATCGCTGCCTCCACGATTCTGCTCAATCAAGGGCTGCAAGACCGTTATGGATGGAACCTCACTGTTCAAGATGTGCGAGGTCTGCCGGGGGAAGTACAAGACATACGGTACGACGAAGCGCAAGAAATGGAAAGAGGAGAAGGTGAAGGCTCTGGCTGAGATGGAGCGGCAACGGGAGGAGGAGAATAAGGCCAGATTGGGGCAGGGACTGCCTCCGTTACCGAGCGTGGACGAGCTATCCTGGCCAGAGGACCATGTCTCAGGCCGCGCAGTCAACACGAACATTCCGCGAATGTGCACCGTCTCCCCATTGCCGGGAGGTCCTTCCAATCGGCTACGAGTTTTTGCGGTGTGAGCGGCATCGCATACAGAACCGGCACCATAGCAAGCTCAAAAGAGTGCGGGACAAGGATGCTAAGGCCCAGGCTCTCGATGGTTGGTACGCCCAGATGAATGCGAACGTCGAAGGACAGCCTGGGCAGGAGATGTATCAACAGCCTTACCTCGAGAGCTCCGAAGCAGGTGACGATTTCGACGGGTCGCCAGAGGGCGAAAATGTGGCCACGGATCTCTACAGGTTCGACGGTGCAAAGCGAGGGGAATCAGTCGACTTGAACATCGTCGAGCCGCAGACCAATGTATTTGGCATTCCTCCAGCCGCACGGGGCGTTCGTAGGACCAATCATGTCTGCTGCATCAAGTCTTGCTACAATCTCCTTTCGCCGTCCATACCATGGAAGATGTGCGATGACTGCCGAGATCACGAGCGTGCAGTGAGGAAAATCCGCGCGTTGAGGGAAGGGGGAGTCATGGTCGAGCCTATAGCGCCACGAATGGCGCCCAAGGAGAAGAAGGAGAAATCGGCCAAGCAGAACAGGCTGAAGACAACTACGAGGAACGATGAGATAGAGAGGGAATGGGAACGTAGGTTCTGGCAAGAAGGGACGCCTGGTGCTGGCGAGGATGGCGAGTTTGAACTGGTATTTATGGACCCGGTGCTGCTGGATGAGGATGCAGATGTGCCCGAGGAGGTTGGTTTTGCACTTCTTACCAGTGAATGAGTTGTGACGAGACTTTTTCAGACTTCCGTCCGGCCTCAAGGAGACATATCTTTCATAATGGCGGATGAGGAAGGCAACCTCCCTCTTGAGGTAACGCCGGGGGTGATTCTGCCCAGTCAATCCCATGGCGGTTTAGAGGGCACGGCAGAACCTCCTTCCCCTATCTTCGCTAAAAAGAAGAGAGGTCCCAAGAAGAAAGACGCAGGACAGTCTGCAGCAACCGTAGCCCCAACATCGGATGCACGCCCTGCCACTCCTGAGCCTGTTCAGTCACCGGATTCTCCACCACCTCCCGTCTCGACATTCGTCGCTCCTGCAACTCCTTCCGCTCCATCTACTTCTTCATACCCATATTTGCCTCCGGCGGCACTGACTGCAACACAACTACAGACTTTACCACCCGCGCCCTATGCCCTCCAGTATTACATGCCGCCTCCAGGGTATGGGATGCCCTACCCTCCTCCTGGCATGCCGTATGGCTATCCTCCAGTACCACCCGCGGGACCCTATGCGCCACCTGTGCCCGGGTCCTTCCCGCGAGATGGTTTTGCGCCCTCACCGATGTACCAGCCGCCGTATCCTACCTACCCAGGATATCCGCCACATGTCCACCCGTATGCGCCTCCGTATGGATACTACCCTCCGTATGGCTACCCTCCTGCACCCCCGGCGCACGCTCCTCCACCTGCGGCATCACCCTCTGCTGTGCCCGCCGCCACCGCACCCGCACCGGCGAACCCTAACGCTAGTGCAAGCGCAGGGCCGTCAACGACGCCTATGCCTCCGCCGGTCGCACCCTCTGCCATGAGCAGCTTCACTGTCGGCGTGACGCCGTACGTGACCGCTGCCCAGGGAGGTCCAGCGCCTCAACAACCACCTCCAAACTCATCACAGTGGTACCCTCCGGCACCGCCTGATCCAACATCGATGTACTCTATGTTTCCCGTACGACTCACAGAACAGAGCAAGCTACCAAACGTACACGGGGCATCATCCACATCTGGTTCCGCTCCTGCGTCGGCTCAGTCGTCACAGCCAGCTGTGTCCACGGCTGCATCAGCTTCAGTCGGTGCGGCCGCGGAGAAGCAGCACGCGCCGACGGAGACGATATGGGTCGAGGAGCCGCCGGTGAAGCGCAGACGACGAAAGGCGGATCTGGCTGCCGTGGACGCGTATTTGAAGAAGAGGGAGGAGGAGCGAGCACAGGCCGAGCAGGGCGGGACAGAAGGCGGGACAGTAGCCGTCACTGCTGCGCAGTCTCAGCCACCGCAGACTGTGCTGCCCGTGACGTATACTCCATCTGCTGGTCCTGCCGACCATAGTGGCGGGTCGTTAGGGAGCCCAGCTACGCCCTCTGTACCAACCCCAACTCCTGCGTCCGTTCCGTCTGTCGCGCCTCTGGCTCTTACAAATGTGGATCTCCCCGGAGAGCAAGCTTTGAATCCCGGAGAGGGAGGACATGCTATAGCGAGACCGGTGAGTATCATGACACACTCTCATCTATACCCGTATTTGATCATTGTATGCGCGTAGAAATGTGCGAACAAGGTGTGCGGACGTCAGCTTGGGCCTGCAGACACGAGCGCCATATGTGGTCGCTGCAAGGAAAAGATGAAGAAACGGTCTATGAAGGTGAAGAAGCGATTCAAGCTCATATCATCTGGAGCATCATTAGTGTCATCGAAGAAGGAAGCTCAGAAGGCGCAGTCTACGTTGGATGCGGAAGGCGAAGATGAGGATGCGGACATGGAGGAGGTGGATGTGTTTGTGCAGGTTGCCAAGGACGCTTCATCATGAACCCTTCGTGGAGGATATACAACAGCGTAGTAATCCTTCTAATTCTGTGCTTTGCAAGGCGGTATCGCATTGGCTCGTGTATAATACATGTGGATAGTACTGGCTAATATTGTGGTTAATGAGCGGTATATGGTTACAGCATATGGATACGATGAAAGGTTGAAAAGCCTGTCATGACGTCTGCTTTTCCTCGTCTTGCAACTGTTTCAGAACCATGAACACTGCGTTGATGCCTTCCGTGACCACTTCGATTTCCTCGTCCACCACCCTCGTCGTTAGAACCGACAGCTTGTCCGGATGCCAACGCAGCAACGAACTCCGTATCCGATCCTTCCTCAGTCCGTTGACACCTCTCACCTTGAACGTCGCGAAAATGAAGTCCGCGATAGCCTCCTGCGAGAGGTCTGCAGGGCCCTCAGGCGCGTGCTCTGTCGGCCACGGAATGTCCTTCCACGTCACGGAGTCGCCGGACGCGTTCAGAGCCCGCCACCGGGCTTCGTACACGTCCCAGCGCGCCAGGATCGCCTTCTCCGCGTCCTGCAGCGCGATCTCGTCGCGCATCCGCTGCGTGCGCGCCTTGTCCCGCCGGCCCTGAGCGTCGCGCAGGATCCCACCCGAGCGCACCCACGCGAGTTCCGACAGGTAGACTTCGTGCTGCTCGCGCGCGAGACGCGCCTTGCGCTGTTCTTCGAAGAGGGCGCGCCGCTGCTGCTCCTTGCGCTGCTCTTCCGCGCGTTTACGCGCCTCTGTGGACGGCGCGGGCGGAGGTGGGATGTACGTGACGTTCTCGGTTGAGGAGATGGCGAAGGGTTTCCGCCCGTCGTCTTCCGAGGAAGGTGGAGGAAACGCGAAGTAGCCCGGCATGTAGTTCTGCATGTCGTCGACTTTGAGCATTAAATCGCCATTAGGAGGCGCAATAGGGGAAATATGACGCTGCAGCTACTACATACCTATTGTTGTAAACTCACGGTAGGAAATCAAGAATCGACAGTACAGGTATAGGTTGAGTGCAAGTGGAGATTGAGGTTAGTTGAAGCCTGGTGGTTGCCTGGTGGAGGACAGAAGACAATGCCAACCCTAACCCGACTGTGCACGTTTTACGTCAGCGGATCATCTCATAAGCGAATCACTGCACTTGGCAGTTGAGCTCATCGTTCGAACCAGCAAATCATCTCTGGAGAGTCGAGCCCACCGTGTTCCTATGCTTTGCTACACCCATGAAATTATTGTCAACACCAAAGTGAATCAACCAACGCAAAGTCTTGAACTAAGTTTACAAAGCTGAAGAGTTCGAGCCCGGGTCGAAGCGTCCCCCTTTGTTCGCCGGTAATGAAGCGGACAAGCGCTTTACCGAATGGAAGTGAATGATGCGGGGAGCAGAGGCAGTTACCGCTGTGCAGCCTCTCTTCTCCTGCCAGCTCTCTGCTCCGCCACCTCCTTACTTATTCTCTCTCGTCACCGCCTTCTTGCTTTCTTGACGACTCTCCTTGCTATATAACCCTCCGGCAGCTCTGCCGTACAGCCATCTATCTCAGTGCCTCTGTCACGACCACCATGTCCCAGGTCCATGAAGATGTCGACACCTCTGTCCCCCAGTGTCTGTCCCCGACACAACCGACACCAGCGAAAGTGGAAAGCTGAAGATGATTGTGCAGCTCGTGAAGAAGTGCTTTGGTGTAAAGGACATTGCCTCCATGTGCGTATCGTCGCGTACAACCATCGATATCCCCCACTTTCATGCCCTGGTCTCTGCACTCGCCAAAGCACGCGCTGGCAGCAAGCGTTGAGCTTGCTGAGGGGTCAGAGCACCCTACTCAGCGCAATTCTATCGGCCGTGCCGCTCGCGCTTGTCATCACAGCTTAGTATCTTGGAAGCCTGTGCTATGTCCTTGCCCCTTCATAGCAACGACGCGCGCGCAGTGGTACTGACAAGTATGCTACCAGGCGTCTCTCGCTCCCTGCATCATTGCTGGAGCCTATCCCTAACTTGGAGTACTGGCATTACCTCGACAGGCCAGACCTGTTTGCCGCGTAAGTCCTAGTCACTGTATCGTTTTGTCATATATGGGCTGATGAGGTATCTCTTGTTACTGAAAACAAACTATTATCCTGCGTCGATATGCTTCACTACAACGCTTCACCGGAACTATCTCTTCGCGTGCGCACGTTCGTCGCTCTAATGGGACCGCATCGCGCATTAAATATACCGCTTCACGACGCATACACTCGGTACCTGTACGCTTTGGTAAATTCTTGTTATGCTGGATGCAGCGTGAACGACTCCGATGATGCACTTGAGCGTATGCTTGCTGCTCTTCGCTTCACCTTTTCCAAGGATCTGAAGTTCATCGTGCGTCCTTCCTACTCCCTTCGTAATCATATTCACGGATGCTTTACCGTTGTGTAGCACGGCAAAGTTTGCAAACCGTACAACTCCGTCTTGGGCGAACATTTCCGCGCCCACTGGGACGTCCTTCCAGTATCATACCCTGCTGGCAACCGGTTACAACCCCCAGTCCAGCACCTTTACATGGCACCTGCAGCTGCAGAGAGTGTATACTCGACCATCGACGGCAGTGAGAGGGGCAGCATTAAGAGTGGCGTGAGTGGGGCGAGTGGACTCAGCAAGATGAACGGAAGCATACGTAGCTCCGTCGGGACGACTACAACAGGCACCGCAACACCAGGTACAGCTGCGACATCAGCAATTGAAGAACAGCTTGACGCAGAGCTTAAGCAGCTCTCTCTGGATCCGAACGCGGTGCAGAAGATTCTCCCCGAGTCAGAACGCGTGAGGCTTAAAGGCTTCCCCGGCAATGCCTCGGCTTCATCTGTCCAGCTCGTTGAGGAAGACTCGCCCATATCGCCCATCTCCCGTTCTGTGTCGTCTGAACCGAAGCGCATACGCACGTCGTACCTCACGGAGCAGGTTTCGCATCACCCACCCGTCTCCGCCTACTATGCATCATGTCCGTCACGACATGTTAGCCTGTGCGGTGTCGACCAGATCAGTGCTAAAGTGAGCGGGACCACTGTCCGGGTTGCCCCCGGGTCGTTTAACAAGGGCATCTTCCTTACCCTCGACAACCGGGTGGACGCATCCGGCACTCCCGAGAGCTACCACGTCAACCACCCACCTGCGCACGTTAACGGTATCCTCCGTGGGGCATTCTACATCACCGTCAGCGAAAGTTCCGTTGTGAGCTGCACGGGCGGCCCAGGCTGGACGGTCCCCGCAGGGCCGCTCAAGGGCAAGACGGTCGGTTTGCGCGCGATCATTGAGTACAAGGAGGAGAGCTGGATCGGGAAGCCGCACTTTTTGTGCGAGGGCATCGTCGCCGTCTATGATCTCGACGGGAAGGACGACTGGGAGAGCTGGACAAAGATCAAGCACGTGCCGAAGGAGAAGGTCGTCGCGCACCTGAACGGCTCGTGGCGCCACCTCATCAAGTACAAGCTCAGCCCCGCGTTCTTCCCGCCGGCCACGGCCTCGCCCGCGTCCAGCAGCAGCCACGTCCCGCTCGACGAGTGGCTGCCGCTCCTCGACCTGTCGACACTGTTCCCGATCCCGAAGCACGTGCGCGAGCTGGAGCGGCAGGAGGAGCGCGAGAGCCGGAAGCTGTGGCAGGGCGTAACAGAACGGCTGCTGCGGAAAGAGTACGGCGAAGCGAATAAGGTAAAGTATGCGATTGAGCAGAGGCAGCGAGATGAGGAGGCGGCCAGGAAGGGCAAGGGCGAACGGTACGTGCTCCTTAAATGGACGTGTTATTGATACTCACAACGTGGTGCAGGTTCGTTCCCCGATACTTTGACTCGGATATCGACTCGGGTGCACCCAAGCTCACAGACGCAGGCCGGGCAGCGATAGAGGAAGAACTGAATGAGGAGTCGGAGCACCCGCTTGAGCAATAACTCTGCGCCTCGTGCCGCTGTACGCATTTGGACCCCATGGAGAGAGAAGATAAGCTGGACCCATGATTATTAGAGTCTCAGAGGCAGGAATATCTGGAAGTGCTGATTTCAACTGAAAGCCCCATACACATACATACACACTTGCGGTCCCTGCACTCAAGATGTACTTACAATACTCTTACGACACTGGACATTCATGCGTACATACTGTTTCGGAGTAGGGCTCGCAAAATATATACACAATCTAATTATTGCCGGGGTGACAATAAGAAACCATCAAGTACCCTGAGTGAATTTTTTGCAAGACTGAAGGCAAAGTTGGTTTACAGCTGCTCGTATTTATTCCCCAATTCATCACATTGGATACCCCCTTAAGCGCCTGAAGCGCCACAAAGCTTTTCCACTTCTCATCAGAGTACTACTAAGTAGTACTGGTCAAGCATGTCAAGCATTGGACAAGTACTCCTAATAAATTGCACTCCACATGGCAACCGTCACAGGGCCCGCCGGGAAAGCAATCATTACCGTTCATGATAAAGCTGTAACCCTGTTCCTCGGTTGCTACCATTTGGAGTACTTACTTAATTTAACTCGTGTATCTTCTTTCGCCCTGTTTTTCTCCTTTTTTCAGCATGCCATGAGCCCGTCTCGAGACCACATCGCAACGTTGCCCGCTTCTGTTATGTTGCGACCGGTGCCGCGCGGGCTTCTGCCAAGGCCCAGTGTTGACAATCAAGCGCTATGACTTGGATCTGTAGGATCCGTGCTGTAATGGTTATCACGCCCACCTCACACTTCTCCTCTTCTCCCCTTGTGTACGCGATAGGTTCCCGGTTCGAACGCGGGCGGATTCAATCAAAAGGCGATTGTGGTTTTTTCGTTGTTGTTGGGGGTACTAACCCGTCAGTAAGGCCCGGAGCCCATTATCAATTTGTCATGAGCAATATCTAACTAGATACATGCCGGCTCCGCCGACAAAAACCTTGCTTGGGTTTGTACAGGTCCCCTTGCTTGACAAGGGTTCTGGGACCCCTTAATTGAAGCCGGTTTTCGTGTAACAAGCGCCCAGATTACATAAGTCCCCGCTTCGCTGCCATTGGCTGTCGCTCTCTCCCGGGCCGGCCTGTCTCACCACGTCAACCAAAGAGTCGAAGCGGGCGAAGCCCGCGAGGCGAGTTGGCGTCCATCCGTGCACTAATTTCACCCAGTTTGAACCAGTTCAAGTAGGCGCAACGGGTGAAGTTGCCTCTTCCACGGCCTGGGCCAACAAACCTGTATCTCTCCCAAGTCTGAAGTTTATATCAATATTGCCTCCCTCAGTCGGGCTTGCAGGGGGCGGCCCGAGTCACAACATCCAGATCCCATTCTGCCACTTATCTCACGTATCTCCTGTGATTTTACAAATCCCAAGCAAGGGCTCTGCGGCCGCAAGCCGCATTCCTCTAGTGTAAACGTGTGCTGATTAAGCAGGACGACGGCGAGGAAGGGAACGGCCGTGGGAAAGGATGGGCGTCAGGCAAATGCCGGTAGGACGAAAAGTGGCTTCCCATTAAGGGTTTCACAGTTATCTTGCAAGTAAGGTGACTGTCGAGCGTATGAGCTGTGATAAACATCAAATACTAGTAACAAAATAGTACCGGCACAGCAAAATTTAATGTCTGGATTGGTCTCAAGAACTCTGCATTCGCATGGCAGTCACACACTATGCAATCAATATTGATTCCGAACGGTGCCGTGACCATGCACCGACCAGGTGACATACCGTCGTCCTCGAGGGTGAGCACGTTGTTCCGGTTCCAACTGAAGAATGTATACACCACATATGCCCGGTCCCGCAAACGCCACAAAGATGCTGCCAAGCGCCGAGCTTGAAATCGGTTTGCTACAGGCGCCGAGGCATGAACCGAACCGATAGAAATCGATCTTATCGATCGGCGGCCATTTTGTGCAAAGCTGGATGCCTGAACGACTTGCCTTCTCTTGCCCTCTGCCTCATAGCATCTCTCGTCCCCAAAGCCCCCTTCAGCTCAATATAGCTCCGGCCTACCGTTCTCGTCATTCTGCCAAGATGCGGTGCACTTGCGTGACCACTATCGATGCACAGAGACGAAGTACAGCCCGAATTCTGAACGCACACGAGTGTCCCTTCTCCCAGCATGCTCGCCATCCACGCACAAGCGACCCTAGAAAGCTTCGTGCACGCTGCCGGCCTGCCAGCAGGGCCACATGCCCGATCTATCTTACGGGGATCTATGCTATCTCGACAAATATCTCGACAAGCGACATGCCAGGCTCCACTTGCCGAAAACATATCACCACCCTCGTTTAGGCCAGTGGGCGTTCATAGAGAGATGGCTTGCCGAGGGTGGTGAGATAGGGTATATAAGCAGACCGGGGTGGTGAGCCGCAACATACAACATTCCCCCCCTGCTTCTCTGCTGTTGGTTTGGCCGAGTTGTGTCGGCGAATGTGAGTAACATGGATTTTGTAGCCCAAGGGCGGCTCGGTGAATAAAAGAAGACGCTGCTGATGAGGCTTGTTCCAGACCTCGCATACCAATCGCATACACACGGTTTATGGACTGTGCCTGGATCACTCAAGCTTCGCTCCAAGACGACTACAGCTGTGAACAGCAAATGCCAGTAGTCGAGCGGTTTTCGGCCATACTGCGAACAGCACATGAGTATACCTCATGTATGCGTGGGTAATACAGACCCATATGGAGAGTGCCCAGGCATAAGTTCTAAATGCTACGTACTCATCGTCACTTTTGACATCCAGACCATCGACAGCGCGCGCCTGTACGTCAACAAATGCGCACATCGATCGCTAGGTTTTGTGCTTTGCCTATGGCCGCATGCCTCCGTCGGCTATTGTGAGACTTGTCTTTCGTGTCTCGGACACGACAGAGTGGTTACACAAAGGTCGGCGACGGCGTGAACTGGCTTCGCATAGGTGAATGCAATCCACAGCGAGTGATACAGTCATGGAGCCTGCTGCCCACCCATTGGTGGCGAACGGGAGCTTGCATTCCCTGCAACTGTGTCCACAGTTTGAAGCAAAAAAGTGAGATTCCGTGATTCTACTTCTCATGCCCCCACTCATTCATTTTCAAGGAATTACCCGTATGGCAAGTGCGGGGTGGAGTTCCATTTCGGTGCAGGCTTTGTGGCTGAGGTGGTTGGCCCTTCGCGCGAGGCTTTGGAGCAGTGGGCTGCGTTTGTGGGCACCGCTCGTCTATTACGCATAGAAGGTGCGTGATGCATGCGCATCACATTGAACTGCGAACTCCCCCTCTTTCGTCGCTTCTCGGCGCATTGCTCAAGTCCCATGTCAACGAATCGTCGAGCGACTACACCCCTACGTCTACGTCTTCTTGTCACACATAAAACCTCGGACTTCACGACGGACAATCCTGAACCGAGCCCTGTTACGTATTCGGAACTCAAACACTGCTCCGCAAACCGCTGGCCGGCTGTAATCGATATCCCCACGCATTCAGTTGGTCTATTTGGGTAACTTCGCATTGCCTCGGTCTGGCCGACTATCAACCGATGGATATGGCGGGTTTTGTTCTCGCCCTTGTACGTCAAGCAAGTCGTCTCTTGCCTGAACTATCCGCCAACCTTACCCCTTTGTGCAGGTCAGGCTCTATCGGTCTTTGGCTTTTGGCCGTAATTCCCTTGGCGGAAGTCCCGGACCTTGCGGCGGCAGGTGGCCGGTGTGCCAGGTGACAGCGCTCCATGCCGACGTAGTCGAGTGACGATGACCTCGTCGAGGGACGGTCACCTTGATGTCAAGGTCATCTCCCATCCTGATGCTCCTCAGGTCGAGACGGTCCATCGTCGTCTCGTGTTCGGTCTCGTACGTGGTCCATTGGTCCCGACAGTCCCTAATACGGCGCTTTGCCGCTGTTTGGCGCAGACGAAATGAATTCCTCGGAGGTTCCCGGGGAAGACCTGGACCTTCGCCAGCAGCGCTGTGCGGGCGCCTTGGAAGGCTACTGCCGCTTTGAGCACGATCGTCGAGTTTTCAGCCTGCACGGCCGTAAATGGGACGCGATCGACGGGCGGTGCGTCCTCCTATCCCGCCATACAAGATGTGCATCCCCCCGCGAATATCCCGACCCCTTACCCTCTCTCCCCTCCCTCGCACAGTCCAGCTGCCCCCGTGGCCTCGTCATTCGCCAACTCCCGCATTCCACCCGCGAGCCTAGCGTGCTCATAGCACTTGCGTCTACCCCCAGCTCAGAATGATCGCCAAAATGACGAACCCTCTGCAATTGGAGCCAGTCGTTCTGCACCAGAAGTTGCATACGACCTTCACTGGCTCTGTTCACGCCATCTCGACTGAGGAGGCAACGGTGCATCAATACCTTGGGATCAAGTACGCTTCAGTCCCTGCGAGGTTCCGGCAGTCCACACTGTTCGCTTCGTACCCACCGGTTACGGACGCTATTCGTTATGGGTGAGTTCACCTGTCCTTACACGTGGAATGTTCACTGAATCGCCTTGCAGACCTATCTGTCCGCAATCCAAGACCAAGGGTTATGAGGAAGAGCTATTCGGTCTCACCGAGGAATCCCTCACACCTCAGGTTCTGAAGCAGAACGAGTTCGAGTGCTTGAACCTGAACATCACCTGCCCGGTGGACGCCTTGCCAGGAAGCCGTCTCCCTGTCATGTTTTTCATCCATGGGTGAGTCGCGTGGCGCTCCTGGGTTACACATTGTATTGACGTGTTGTTAGGGGTGGAAACCGTGGGTCAGGCTCCAGCTGGCTGTACGACGGTGGTGCGTTTGTCCAAAGAAGCATGATGCTGGGAAAGCCGGTCATTCTTGTGACAATCAAGTACGTGCTTCGCGAAGGCACGTTCCGGAGATAAGCTCTAACAGTTTCCCAGCTACCGTCTTGGGTTGTTTGGATTTGCTGCGAGCCATGCCTTGCAGCAAGACAACGAGGCGGCAGGCGAAAAGGGCGTTGGCAACTACGGTCTTCGTGACCAGCAAAAAGCACTCGAATGGGCGTACGGCTTCATCTCTGAGTTCGGCGGCGACCCCCACAACATCACCTTGTTCGGTTCGGCTTCTGGGGCCTCCGACATCCTATGCCATATGCACTCCTCTGCGAACGAGGCTCGTCCACTCTTCCAGCGTGCTATTGTCCAAAGTGCTATGATGGAAATTGACATTCCCACTGCATCCAGCGCTGGCTGGCAGTTCTCAAAACTTATGTCCTCTCTCCGCGCCCACTCCATCGAGGAGCTGCGCAAGATACCCGCGGACGACATCGCAGCATGCATTCCTTCCGTTCGAGCTGTGGACGACGGCACTTTCTTTTCCTATGGCTGGCGAGATGCTCTATACCCGGAAAGCAGCGAGGACGCCCACGACAGTGTACCTGAGCTGCAAGCCATCTCGCATCGTCTGAAGGGACGCCTGCGCTCTCACTCTCGCTCGCGCTCGCGTTCGCGGTCCCGCGTGCGGCACATACTCGGGACCGGCCACTACCAACACCCACCCCACCTCCAACCCCTCCTGATCGGCGACTGCGGCGCGGAGTCGCTCCTCTGGTCGCTTCCAGCATCCCTCTGGAGCGCTCCAGGTGCCATCCGGCGCATCCGCGCGATTTGTCAGTCGCTCTCGAAGTCGTCGGCGCTGCTCCGTGCGTACGATATCTCGTCGAACACGCCTGCTGACGAGCTCCCGGACCGCATTATGGACCTTATCAACGACGCCCGCTTTGCGTGGCCTGCTGACTGCGTCGCTGCGCACGCGAAGCGGCTGCGCGGCGGTCGTGGAGTGTGGCGGTACGTCTTCGACCAGGAAAGCCCCTCTCGTGGTGTGCCGCACCACGCCGTCGACCTTCTCTACCTCTTCGACAACGTGCCCCTCACGGTCGCGCCTGCTGTATCTCCGCCTGACGCCTTCTCGCCCGGCATGTCGCCCTGCCCCTCGCCGCCGTTCGACCGCGCGGACTCGCCCGAGATGTTCTACGGGTCGGACACGGACTCGGATGGCGTCGACTTCGGCTTCGGCTTCACGACGGAGGCGGACGACGCGTGGGGTGCGCCCGTCGTCGACGAGTGGACGTACGGGCGCGTGCGCGACGCGGTGCAGGGGCGCTGGCTTGCGTTCGCGCACGGCGAGGCGCCGTGGGCGGAGGACAAGGTGTACGTCTTCGGGCCCGAGGGCGAGGCCGGCGAGCGGTCGATGGGCATCTTCGCGGGGCGGCGGCGGGTCGATGCGTGGAAGGAGGCACTGGAGCCGCTGGGCATGCACCTCGTGCAGAAGGTCGGCATCGAGCTCAGCAACGGCCCGCCGCTGGCGTGAAGTTCTGGGTGGAGGCCTAAGTTTATTTATTGTCGTTATTGCTGTCGTTCATCGCTACTCCGTCGTCGCTCATCGCTTCATCATCTCATCGGGACTCTCGCACGCACGCTGGTTATCTATGTCGCATTACTGTACCGTCGCATTGTAATCGTAGTTGTATTCAACATGGAATGTTATGCATACCCTCCGCACACACCGCACTCTGTCTGGCTTAGTAGCCGCATACATCCAATCACTGTCACTGTAGACCGTGACGGAATACTATTGAGTGACGTCACTCTCAGGCGCGCGCAGGCGTGACATCCTCACCCGCTTGCCAGCACACCGCCACCTTCTCATCTTGGTGTTGGTATGTTTACCACGCGAGCCTATGCGAAACTGTTGAAGACAGTAGCTTCTGCTCGTAGCAACAACGAGTCTACTAAAATTTTCGACGAAAGTTGCGCTGTGGCCAAAGGAGCGCGCCTGCACGCAGACCGGCTTGAGACCTCCCTCCGTCAAGGCGGGGAAAAGCAGCGAAGCCGGTTTCTGTCTTTTCCAGTTGAAGTGGTTGAGAACATTTTCGCTGAACTCTCTGGAGAGAACATTGCTCGTTTACAACGGGTACGTCCACCCTACTAGTTTTATCGCCGCCGAGACTTGGCTCACCGCCCACACGCAGGTCTGTCACTATTTTCGAGACGTGGTCCAGAGATCCATCGTCCTCCAGTATAAAATTGAACTTGCGTTTTCATGTGCCGAAGATAACCCCTCCTCGTCGGTACCGACTCAGCATCGCCTGGACCAACTACGAGAATGGCGGACAGCCTGGCGGACGCTGCAGGGGACTGCGCACCACTCGCTTCCGTGGCACACTAACTCAGACGTCGAGTGCGACAACGCGTCGGTCTGCGCCCGAGTGAGTCACGCGGGCCGGGGCGTGCTCTTCCACCGCGTGCCTGCCCATTGCAGGAATATCGCTGCCAAGACTTGGGAGCTCGAGGACGTCGGGCTCGAGCCGGTCGCGATGACCCATGACCACAGCCAGGACCTCTTGATTCTGATCGAGTGCCGGTACGCGCATTTACCGCATTTCTTCATAGTTATTTCTGAATGACGTCGTGTAGCGTGGATGAACGTCTTGTGCTGATCTACTTCCTCACCATGTCCACAGGCACGGCGCACCCTCTGGCCGCTTGCCCCGTCCTTTCCATCCAAGTCTCCCCTGGAACGCAGGACGCGCCAGAGTGTTATAAGCTTCAAGTAGTAGGCAGTCTGGCGGCATTCAAAGTGTCCGATGAGGACTTCACTTTTCGGTCTGAGCTACGCGCATTTAATTGGCAATCCGGAGCTGTGTTGTTGGTACGCCTGTTTTAGACCGTGTTTATGATTTATACGCTAAATGCATGTGGTAGGAAATATACTGTCTCCTTTGGGAAGAAGAGGATCTGACTGACGAGCTGGGTTTCGACCTTAACGATTTCGCCATTCTAGACGACCGCCACATATTAATCCCTGCCGTGGAGTGCGGTTCTGCATCGCTTGCCATCTTCGACTGCTACGACGTCTCGCCAACACGCCGTTTACTTAAGGATGCGCTCAAGGACGCTTCCGTGATCATGGGTCTTCCAGCGGTTGAACAGCCGGCCAGATGCTCCAGATGTCTCGTTGACTGTCAACCACCGCGGTCAGCACTTGGAGATGCGCCGTTCGCATGGGGCAACGATACGACGTTGACCTGGGTCCTGATATCCACGCGTGACGCTGAAGGCAAGTGGAGGAACTACGAGCTCCTTATACCCCGGCAAGCTATACTTGGCCAACTATTCTATGACTCTTCCGAGGACCCTTTGCGGGGTGGGAGGTACTGCTCAAACCAGCCTAGTTGGGAGGAATGGGGCGAACAGACTCGCTTCCGCGAGATTCCCGTTGCGCTTGTCAGTTCCGTCTACGGCGCGCGGTATGTGTACAAGAAACCGTCGTGGTTGGACTCGCTATCTAGCACGAGGATCGAAGAGATTCCAGACCTTCCGCTCGAGAGTCCTGAGTCCGAATCATTGACAGGCTCCAGCGACAGTGTCCCTGGCTCGGACGGTCCAGACGGCTCCAAGGATTCAGACCGTGACCCCGTCGTCGTCGTTTGGGACTTTCATTCCATCCCGTCGATGGTCAAAGACCTGACGTCGGGACGTGCCGACGACTTGGCGGGATGCGTGCTCGAGCCCACCGTGATTAACGACTCCCTGATGTGGCGCGGCGAGGTCAAGACCACAGCTCCCTACCGCGAGATCACCATGGATCTCAATACGCTATGGTCAGGGCAAGTCCACTTGGGTGACGATGCGGTACTGCTCTCAGGTCATGATGAGTGAGTGGCACACAGCATTGTGCGCGTTTATATTTCATATACGTATATTCTCCAGAACGCGGGCATATACTTTCTGACTCGCTTGGCTACTGTACACGTACATTACGGAGATCCTCGACTGTTCATTTCTTGGCGGCCATGGCCCTTCTTCCTATTGACTGTCGGACTTGCCGGCGTGACATCTAAATTGCGAGTTAACGGACGTGGACTGAACGTTACTTACAGGTGGAGGCGGAGGCTGGGCTGCCCTTAGGAGATTGAATTCATACATAGTGAACCGAGCAGGCTGTCGCTTACGCAGGGGCTTGCCAGGGTCAAGGAGGTTGTAAATATAATCCACAGTCTGGAATGTGAAATTCAGTGAACGGAAGGGCAGGATGGGAGAGAACGCGACTCGCCGAGTGTGGATGTTGGACTCACGATGGCGGTGTCAGTCGTCGAGGACTTGCGAGCTTGAACGGTCGGCATTCTTGAGAATAACGGTACAACATAACGGGGTGAAATAACGGATCAACCAGAGAACGGACTGCTAAGGACAACGTATGCGTCAAGAGAGCGACCGCAAGCGAAGGGAAAATGTGTCACGTACAGTCAAAGGCGGCCGCCGCTGATGGATTATGCACGTTTGAAAGTCAGATGTCCCGTCTCGAGGAAGGCGGGCCTCTCGCGGTCACTGCACGCCCCGCAACGTGCCAGGGCGGAGGCCTTTGAAACAATGGTTTCCAGGGTACAGTCTGGGTCTTGAACCTGGATTGATTGCCCATCGGAATGAATGGGGTGCGGATACACCACGACCAATGGCGGCATTGTTGCATTGTCGCGTGTAGAAACTCGGCCACAGCCGCTGACGCGGTCTCACGGGAGCGAAAGGAGTAGTGGCCGGCCACGTTACTCTTGGACCTATAAGATGTCAGGGCCCTTTGGAGAAGTCTCAGATTCCCGCAAGACATTCCTTTGATATCCTCTTTCTCTGTCAACTTCAACGCTCCCTCATCTCGACGTTATCTACAATGCTGAAGAAGGTGAGTAAAGCAACTTATCGACGATGCCGCACGCACTCACGACCTATAGGCACTGACGACCGCCGCGGCCACCACGTCCTACCAGCCGTACCCGTCGCCCGGACGGCTGACAATGACGCTGCGCTCGTCCTCAGTCCGACAACGCGAAGCTTCAACGACGGATGGGCTGACCACGGCAAGGTCGCAGCGGACACCGGGGCGACGCAGAACGCAGGCTGTGCGATCTAGTGCGTCGCGCATCAGTCGGGCGACATCTATGTGTCTTGTGTGCGAGATCGACGACTGTCCACACTATGACATCCTCTATGGCGACCTCACTGATGATGAGCGGACAACGAGTACCAAGTCGGCGAGGCGCACTCCTAGACGGCGCAGCAAGCACGCCGCAGTCCCCCGAACGCCCAAGACTGCTCGCAGAAAGGCGCCAAGCCTTCTCGCGCATATGCAGGAGGCCAGGGCCGGTTCCCCTGGCACTGGCTCGGTCTTCGATCCCATGGATGTCGATCACCGCGCGCGTTCACCATCACCGGCGCCGACCGCGATGAGCATCGATTGGGGCGACGACTTCGAGAGCTACAACGAGCGCACGCGTGGAGTGAGGGTCGAGCCCTGAGTTCAACCCTTTCTATTTGTGTCTCACAAATAGAAAACACTGAACTTCAGGACTCTGCCCTCGCATTGTGGCGGCGGACGCTACGCAGGGAGGCGACGCCCTCGGACTACTCCATGGGGGCCGCGACGGAGGTTCCCAGCACCGTCCGGGCGGGCACCGACGTCACCATGGCCAGCAACCAGCCGCCACCGAGCAACGTCAGCATGGCGAGCGCCACGGTCTCCGAGGCCAGCACCATGAGAGCGAGCTACGCAGGGTGCGAGAGGATCGCTCTTCCCTCGAACGGGCGTTGGCAGCACCTTCGCGAGTGACGTGGATGTCTTTATGTTCACTGGCTATAGATATACCGCGCTGGTCGTGGTGAGCTTAGTTATAATTGTCGAGTCCCCATAAAGTACAGCCTGACTTACCTATGTCAATATACAATTCTCCTAACTCAACACAGTGTCTAGCTGCTTGGATCAGAGAGTGTCTTCGCTGCGAGGTAAGGGCGCAGATCTTGTTGATGACTCATGCGACATTGCGCGCGGAGGAGCGCCCTGCCATCTCGACATGGGCATAGTGAATGGGCCCTCAAATTGGTGGATGGTTGTGATTGTTGAGGTCTTGAGGGGAAAGGGGGATGCGCGAGGCCGGAGAGGTGGTGGGAGGGAACAAAGATTAGAGAACCATGCACTCAGGCAGCACTCTCGCGTGTCCTCTTCACCCGCCGTATACATCGTGCTGGTTGCTTGCTGGTTGCGATCAGTTTTGCTGTGAATGTAGACTCTCCCTGAAGTACAACTGACTTGCCTACACCGATACACAATTGTTCTGCTAATCATGATGTCGAGCTGCTTGGACCGAAAGAGTCTCTTCGCTGCAACGCAGCGGCACAGATGCCATCGACGACTCGAGTAACATCGCGTGCAGGGTAGCCCATCGCTGCTTCAAACCAAACGGAGCGAACAAACTCCGTGACGACGCAGTGACTATTTCGCGAACGGAGGGCGGGTAGGGATAATGCGCGAGGCTGGGGAGGTGGTGGTGAAGAACAAAGAACGGCGTTGGCTCTGTGACAGACGCAAGCGCTCTTGCCGCACAGTTCCTCTCTGAAGCGCTAAAGCGTCATTCAGATAAGTATTTGGTTGACTGAAGCCGTGCGGTCCTGTGATGTTTTTGAGAAAGCTCTTACACCCACTCAATAGTGTGTGATGCTCCAAAGAACCCTCTTTACTCCCCACCTCTCAGATTACTTGCCCGTGAAGACTCAGAATGTCTGTACGGCGATTCTATCAAACCGACCTAGGTACGTCCCTGGTCGTATGGACACACGAAGCCTGAGGGTCTACTAAGCAGACATTGACAACCACTCTGCCACACGGTGCGTGATGAGTAAAAGAAAGTAACATTTGCTCTGTTCATCCTTTCGCAATTGTTCAAGTGAGTGATGAGATGTATTCGAACACAAGGAGCACTTTGAATGCTTGAACGCCACTGCTAGCCATGTGTTGCAACCTATAAAACCCAAGGTCACAGCAGCCAGGACGAATGAAACAACACCTCGCTTGCCTGGCAGCAACACTCAGCACTCTTCCAGCTCGGCCCCAGAGCACAATACCACGCCACCCATTCCTAGACTTCAGTATGCCGCGCGACCACTGTTCCGGAAGGCAGCATGACACGTATGGCGTTGAAGACGAGGACGATGGTCCAATAGGCGGCAAACACACGTCTTTGCGATTTGAGCGCGATCAAAACACAAATACGTATGGCCGCCGTCCGTCCGGAATACTATCGGCGCAACCAGCACTGTGTGCATGGCACAGGGGGTCAGTACTTCAAATGATTCACAAGATTTACAGCACTTACTTTCTGATGTAGGTCGTGGTCGGTGTAATAGACCACAGCCGTGTCCGGCGCAGAGGTGGTGGCAGAAGGGTACCGCGGTGACGGCCCCAACTAATCCGGCGCAATGAAATTGCCAGAGATGTTGGAAAAGGTGAAAAATCAATATTGTCGGCATCCAGACACAGGCTCACAATCCGTAGGTGTTGACGGCCCAACCGTTGCGCCCCTACTGTCAACCCTCGACCGCACCACACCGGCTGACGATGACGCTACGCTCATCGTCCGCCGGACAGGTGGAGGCGCCACTGGCGTCTTACATGGTGGTGACAGGAAGTCGGACAGGACGTTCCCAGGTGCGGGGAAGGTCCCGGTGCGACACGCAGCGGACCGGCCCGGCGGCGACGTGTGGCGGGGGTATGTGTCTTTTCATGTCGTAGACGGGCATGACGCTCCACATACCTCCGCCACACACTGTTCCGCTCAAGTCGGTGCGACAAGTCGAGCAGGAAGGACCACCCTTGCAACTCAGAATCCTGGTCCTTGGCCGCTCCGAGCAAGCTCGTGCTGGTCACATCGCCACCGCCTGTCGTCGCCAAATCCTCTGCGACGACCTGACGACACTCACAATATCCATCGGGAATGTGAGTCTATGCTTCGGGCTAGAAGCACGTACTATACTAGTAGGGGTGTGTTAGTGAGAGCGTACAAGTTGTAACATACAATCGTCCGTGTCCCTGTTTCCCATGCCATTGCACATTGCGAGTGCCGCTATCGGCGCTACGACGAGAAAGCATTCCTATAACCGTGCAGCACAAGCAAATCGTCTTGAGAATAGCATGTAACAAAAGCCTGAGGGCAGGAGTGTTGACCAATTCAGAGAGATAGCGGCTTCAGAGCAAAGAGTGAATCTGATGGCGCTCCCGATTCAAGTATAAGCGCGCGTCGGGCTGCGTCGGGATGATGCGCCGCGGCAACGATCTTGGTATGATGCTTTCTTTTCACCGTCGTACACATCTGGGTCCTTAGGACTCCGACCTTTGGATGGCCAGTGTCACATTATTCAGAGGCATTTACTTCAATCAAACCTCCTTGAACTACTATTGGTATCGGCAATGCGCAGACTTCGCCAAGCTGATTGGTCTAAGTAGGCGCAATCTCACTGTGTGTGTATTGAAGTCATTCATTCTTGCGCAACCATACTTACATTTCCTTGCAGCTTACAAGTTCTCTAGACGAATGGTGTACTGTGTGTATCATATGACGTCACTGGCGTAGTAATGTGCAAGATCCGACTCGGACGTCGTCTTGCAGTATAGTAGCTTGCAGTGCTGAGCTGCAGCTCGTCCACAACTACCATGTCGAGCAAAGGTGACAGCGGCAAAACCCACCATCTGAAGTGCACTGGCGATGCATTAGAAACAGCAAATACCCACAGCAACACAGCGGACTTGACGCTGTTCGGCAGTTGCTTCTGTCCGTTCGTGCAGCGGGTCTGGGTCGCTCTTGAGCACCTCGGAATTGAGTACCATGTACGTCGATGAATCTCCATGTTTCACGGTATACTTATACTTAAACTTCACAGTACTGTCAGTTCACCAACTTCAGCTGTAACAGGCACTGTCTTGGGCTAACATGGGTGTTCGGGGTTAGACGAGGTCGATCCGTACACGAAGCCGAAGCCGGCTGAGCTACTAGAAGTATCTCCCAAGGGCTTGGTGCCCGCTCTGAAGTTCAACAACACCAGCCCTCCGAAGTCGCTGAACGAAAGTATCGTCATTCTAGAGTATCTGGAAGAGTACGTATGTAATAAGTTGATATTAGAGCCCTGGATACTGAACGCTCCTTAGCCTTGCTATTCTCCAGAAGAAGGGCAGTCTTTTGCCATCCATCTCGGACCCATGTAAGAGTTACGCACAAGCGACCTTACGCGCTGGCTAAACGCACTATCGCCAGATGATCGGGCCCTTGTCCACCTTCAAGCAGATCATATAAATCGCAACCTGGTCCCGGCCTTCTACAGGTATTTGCAAGCCCAGGAACCCGGTACGTTATCGCGACTCGCTCGTGTACTTCTATTTCTTTATCGTGCACAATTACAGACAAGCAGATCGAGGGCGGGAAAGAGTTTATTGTTGCCATTGGAGGCCTCGTGAAGATCTTCGAACGAGCAGTGGCCGAGGGTGACTCAGCTGTCGGCTTATGGGTAGAAGGTGGATCACTCAGCCTCGCGGATGTGATGGCAGGACCTTGTATGTTCTCGTTTACACCTATGTGCACAGGTCTGGTCTTGACGTCTTGTTAGGGCTCTTCCGAGCGACCAATGTCCTCAAGCACTACCGCGGCTTCACGTTGCCCGAAGGCGAGAAGTTCACCGCGTACATTAACCGCCTGTTCAATCACCCCGCGTTTAAGAGCACTTGCAGTACCGAGGAGCTTTACCTTGAGAGCTATGAAAGGTGAGGGAGATCTAGGCATTATCGTATCACTGACCAAACAGCCGTAGATATGCGTACAATCGACCTAACACAAGCCAAGTGGCGAACGCGATCAATTCAGGCAGAGGTTTACCTTGATTGCATAAATACGGTATCACTGGGCAACACGAACATCTGTATGGATAGTGCATGTACATTGGAATGAACGATATTCAGATGAAAATAACCAAATTATCGAATATAGCTCATGATCAGAAGTAAGAGCCCATCCACGGCGCAATGGCCTGGTAAGCCTGCTCCTTCTCCTCCTCATGCCATGGTAAACCCAAGATAATATGTGTAGCATCCGGCAACTCAATATATTCAACCTTCTCCTTCCCCTCATCCGCGATTATGCGGTTCCTCGTTGTCTGCATTGCGTCCAGAGTCATCTCCGCCCCACCAGTGAACATCAGCGTTGGCGGGAAGCCCTTGAAGAACAGCTCGTTCTTTGTGAGTTTCCGCGACGCCGGCGAGATCCATGGGTTCTCCCAGGCATCCGAGCGAGGTAGCCGGCCAAGTAGAGCCCTGGTGCAGTACCCTTCATTGAACGCGTGTACCCAGTCGCTGCGCCAGTGCCGCTCCCTGGACGAGCCAGGCACGAAATGCGTCCCGCCCCAGTCCATCGACGGCGACATGAGGAACAGGCCGCCCATCAGCGGGAGGCCCGGCAGTTTCACGGTGGCGAGATAGTGCGCAAGCTGCGCTGCCAACGTCCCACCCGCCGAGTCGCCCATGACAAGGATGTTCGCTGGGCGGAACGTAAGCTCGTTGACCAGATAGTAGTACGCGGTGATGGCGTCGATGAGTGCGGCTGGGAAGGGATTCTCGATCTGCCAGGGCGCGCCTTGTGAGAGCCGGTATTCCACATTCAGTGCTCGGCTGAATTGGGGGAAGCGGGCGAGCATGTCTTTGCATAAGAGTGCACTTGTGCCGTATGGGCTCGCATCGCCCATCTATGCCCGTAGGATCAGCGAAGATATATCTAGGAACCACGGTGAACTTACAATCCAGCCACCGGCTGTAGCACTACTCGTCAGCTTCCCGCACGCATAGGCAAACCATTGCACTCACAATGGAACGCAAGTATAACCTTCTCGTTCGGGAGCGCACGCTGGCCCGCAAGGTTCGTCACTGGATCTCGTTCGCCAAACCAATATGCTGGGACCTGCACCGGCGACACCTTGTTGATCTTCGCGTAGTTCTTAACTTCTCCGACAATTATGTCGGGCGCGGCGTCAACCCACACCAACCCCTCCTGGTCCTCACACCTCGCGAATTTGTGGGGGTCGACGCGGACAGATCGGAACGCGCCGACGTTGAAAACCGCGGGCACCAAGACTTGGAGGGTCTTGGCGAGCAACGTGCGGCGAATCGTCCATGACGCGCGGGGACGCAGAAAGGGGACGAAGGACGTGATAACCCAGTATGGGAACCGGATGAAGATGAGAGTCGTCAAAACATAAGTCAAGTATACGGCTTTGAGAGGCTGGTGCCGCCAGAAAAAGTCGTTCATGGCGACTCGCGAGCGCGCCTGAGACTACGAGATGGTTGTCTGGGACGACGCTGAGTTGGGCGTGAGCATCGGCGGTATACGCGGAATGCCCATGAGGTCAGGTGCCCGCCGGCCTCCAGAAATGCGTGATTGGCACCCTGGGAGATGATGGAGGTGTTCGCACGACGAAGGTTTGGGGCGAAACTTCTCGCTGAACAGTGTGAGACGCTCGTTTGATAGCCTTCATCCTGGCATAACTATTTCGTTCACGTATAACCTAGGAGGGGTCAAACAGTAAGTACTCTTTTAACGAAGTGTGTCCAGCACACGCCGCGCTCACCTCGATACCGTTCCAAACCAGTGAGGCAACGGGCGTCAGAGAATATACCCAAGGAGTTCAGGTTCCAACAGATAGTCGCCCGGTGGTTGTTCTGTTGGAAGAACCGAAAATTCAATGGGCGTTCACAGACAGCAGGCCGAATTGCGAGTACTCAAAGCTTTGCGGTACTTCCAGTGCTCGTAAACTGGTTTAGTGTCGAGGTACCGCTCCAGCTCTATGGTTCATGTCGAATAACACAGCTGGACCGCTACCATGACACAAAAAACGGTGCAACAAAGAGATGCCACGACTTCACCTTGCCAGAAGCAAAGTTAAAGCGCGATTTAGTGTAGTCGATAAGTCGATGGGGGGGAAATATAGGGTAATTTTATGCAGACTTGGGCGTGGCTGTCCACGATTCGTCAAACATGGGTGATGAGCAGTGTTAGGTCACACTTACCCGCTGTAAACGGGTCATCAACGCGTGCTCACGTCTGGCGTGGCTGTTCGGTGCAAGTTTGGTGTGAAGAGTGTCAACTTAAGAGAACCCATGCGCCACCATGCGCCAGGCTATGTGAGCAGGCCTAGGTAGGTCCATGGGCTCCTCGTCGCCGTATGAGACGGAAGTTCCGCACATCTCCTCCGGTAACCAGGTCACGGTGCGTCCATCAACTTCTCGCAATGCAGATGTCGGACAATGCGGATGAGCGACTGTCGAGGACGATGGGGTTTGTTGGGCCGGGATTTGGAGAGATGTATGCATCGGCCGCAAGTTGGATCTTGTAAGCAGCTTCGGCCGCTGACAGCACGCCATCCTCCAAGCCGCTTTCGTTTGTCTGGCTTTATCTTCGTAGGAGATCCGGCACAAATGAGAGGTCTTCAGTGGCCAAGAGGAATTGAGCGCAACGCCAGCAACATGCGTATTGCGCGATGCAATTCAGTGCAATGCAACACGGGCCGACTTGAGCCACAGGCCTGAAGTACAATGTCTTAGCGAAGTCAAAGCGAAGCGAGCGCTACGCTCGGAGTCCATATATCACTTACCCACTCACCCAGCGCAGGAGTGCATCACGGTGCCCCATCTCACATGAGGCAGTAACGGTGGTCACACGACCCAAACCGCTGAGGGCTCGTTGAGATGATTGCCACATACACGCTGTTACACAGGATATGTGCGTCAGGCCAACTGCATTTCCGTACAATACTTAGACTTACCGCCACGTTGATGTCATTTCTACTTATATTGTACGCCATCTGCGGCCGTGTGCGGGTCGCTTGGACGCTGTTTCAGCGCTGTCGATCAGCACTGCCTGTAGATGGGCGGCGAGCGATTTCCTCCATTGGGTTCTTCCTCTCCGTAATTTACATGGGACCTCATGACAAGGTCCTTCTACAAAAGGTTCATTGACATGTTCTTAGCTTGTATTAAGAACGTGAATGCGAGTACTGACCCATTCCCTTGTCCATTTTGACGTGAGTGGTAAGGAGAGCCCCTGGTCGCCAGGTCACAGCTTGACGACGGCAAAATCAGGGTCTGGGCATGACGGACGGGAACAACACGCCCTGATCGGGATCTGGCCTGGTCAACAAAGTAAGCGGCAATCAATATGAGCCCGGGCTCAGACACTTCAGAGAGCGCCCACCATTTAAGCCTCTTGTGCCCGTGTAGTTTTGCCCCGGGTGCTTGCATTCCTTTGATCACCCCCATCCTTGACACCACTTCGCTTTTGCGTACCATACCCCTTTGTTCAACGTGCAGGTCGTGTTGACCCCCGAGAAATCCCCCATACACTCACGAAGCGTCTCACCGATACCATAACGCCACGATGGTCGCCGCCAACCCGCTATTTGCCCGCGGGTCGTTTGCCAAGAAGTTCAACGCAACCGTCATTAACGACATATGGCCCGAAGTCCTGTTCTTCACTCTGATTGCTGCGAGTACGTCCGCAGAGTCTGTCCGCGTGACGTAGCCTGACCGCTCTTGTCCTCTGTAGTGGTTACCCTCGTCTCGGAGCTGACCCCTCATTCGCTTGCGATTTCGAATCAAATGTTGACGGTTCTCGGTACGGTGCTCGGTTTGGTTATATCGTTTAGGACGTCGACTGCCTACGAACGGTGAGCAACCGCTCGACCTTACAAACGAATGTTCATGGTGCTTACGCAGTCTTCGCATTTCAGGTTCTCTGAGGGTCGCAAGCTCTGGACTAACATCGCGATTGCTTCTCGCACGCTAGCGCAAATCGTACGTATTCCATGCTTTCATATGCCATGAAGTAGCGTTTAATGTCGATCGTTTCCAGATTTGGATTCACACGCCATTCGAGCGCGTAGCGAACAAGGAGACTGGGGAGAAGAGGCCGATGTTGCAGGTCGTTATTGAGAAGAAGAGTATGATCAACCTCGTATGTAGCCATTTTGTTGGCGGCGTTAACATGCTCATCCTGTGTTCCTCAGGTTCAAGCGTATTCAGTTTCGGTGAAGGTAAGATGGTTGCTCACCTTAACAAAGCATCGTGTTAATTGCTTTGCAGCACTTGCTTCGAGGCGAAGGCGGCGTGTACTATGCCGACCTGTATCCTCTCATCTCCTTCCTTCCCCGGTTCAGCACTCACACTGACCGTGCGGAGGAGGAGGACATGCTCCCGCTCTGGAAAGCGTCGGACATGGATCACAACGCGCACAAGAACATCCGCAGTGACACTCTCCTATCGAACACCTCCACTGTTCACCGGACACAGTCCTCTCCTCTCCCTGGCGGGTCGGAAGAGCTTGACGAGAAGGAGGGCGCGGACCGCAATTCGTGGTTCAACTCGATGGGCAAGAAGAAGAAGAGGATGTTCGACCCCGAGATGGCGCTTCCTGTCTTGCCTAGTGAACGACCATTGCTGCCCGCACGGAACCCTCCGGAATCGAGCTTCTACGACTACTTCGGCTTCCTGCGTATCTTCAAGCCGCTCGTCCGTCCGTTCTCTAAGCGATTTGCGCACAAGACCCCGGAGCCTGTCTCGGCGCGCAGCCGCACGTTCACTGGCAAAAGATCAAGCCCCAGGCGGCCGACTCGAACGTCCCCGTGGAGATTGCGCTATTCTTGAGCACCTACTTCGCCTCGTTGATGCGCCAGGGCCTCCTCACGCCGGCGTCGGCGAATGCGATGAACGCTGCGATTACCTCCCTTCAAGACACGGTTGTCAACCTCGAACGTATCAAGAACACACCGCTGCCCTTCGCGTATCAGGCTCACCTACGCATCTCCTTGTGGTATGTTCTAACATTTGTTTTGTTTGAATGATGCTGAGCCATCACCTCTGTATAGGCTGTACCTTTTCTTCCTTCCGGTACTTGCATTAACTGCATATGAAGATGGTGTGATTACTAACCACTGTTTCACAGTTCCAAATCTACAGCGCCTTCAAGTGGCTTACACTCCCGTAAGTAGACGTCTCGGCGCTGTGATTTACTCCCGTTGATTGATTCGTCTCTAGAGCAACTGCCTTCGCCTCCTTCCTGCTCGTCGGTTTCCTTGAGATTGGTCAGGAGATGTAAGGACTCCGCGCTGGATGACACGATTAGGCACTGACGCACGTTGATGTTATCAGTGAGAACCCGTTCAATTATGATCTGAACGATCTCGGTGAGCATGTCGTTTGTTTTGGCTTTGTGCCTGTCGCTGACTTCATATCCCTAGACTTGGACCACTTCTGCCTGGCTATTCAGAGGGAACTTCATGAGGTCACTGCTGTAAGTGGATGCATAGTTTATTTCCGCCTCGGACGCCCAGACTCACGGATTTCTTCATAGCACACGACTCCCGATCCGGAATCCTTCATCTTCTCGCAGTGGAACCAGCCCTTCGCGCCCGCAGACCGTCGCAACGCGCAAGAGATGATGGATGATGTCAGCCACAGATACCACGGCGTCGAGACAGGCATGCACAGCATCCGCAAGACCCTGCTGCAGAGCTGGGCGAACGTCGACGAGATGACAAGACAAATATAGGACTGAGGCCTTCGGCAGTCTGCTCACCGTGCTGCCCTGTGCACGTGAGCCCAAAACGGATGGCTGTGCTTGGCGGGGGATACCTGCAAGCAAAGCCCAGCGGCATCCGCGGCGCCCTCGGATGTGACTGGTTCACATTCGAAGGTGCGCGGATGCAAATTGTGGCATCAGTTTCTTGACTTTCAGTCTTGCCTGAGGCTTCAAGGTTAATTCAGGCACTGTCGCATACTTTCACGCATTGGACTCTGTACATACGACATCAGCACGACTTCATCACGTATTTATTTTTCTCGCATTTGTTAATTTGTTATTACGGGGTGTGGGTGGTAAAGGATGATTATTCTCACTATATGTTCGTCCTCGCCCTGACGGACATTATCTGCGGCGCCGCTTTGAACAGGTCGGAAGGTACGCAGCTGCTTGCTGACATGCGGGCAGTTGCACGAGGCAGTCTAGACTGGGGTAATTAAGCGTGATTCAATCAGGGAATCCTCCGCCGGCTGGCGCTGGAGCGTGCAAATTGAGCACCCGCAGGGAACGTGGCGAGGAGAGGAACTTTCCTCGGACGCGTCACGCATCAGCAACGCGGTATATAGTTCCGGGTTCGTCGACTTCCGCGCCGATGCCTCCAGAGGCGATCCTCGACCGCCTTTCGATAACGTGCGCCAGGTGTCACTCGCCCTGCGCCTCGATCCCCGCGATATTCAGCGTGCAGTGCGCAGATCACAGCTTGCGTCCGTGATTGCAGCGTTGGCCTGAGCAGTGAGTCCCAGCGCTGGCCCGCGATTGTCCCAGGATGAATCGGGACATCCAGTTGCTAACACGAGGCATGGTCGTTTTCCAGGACATTTGGTTGTTTGTCGCCAGCTGCGAGCCAAGACGCTGTGGAAGACCTAGAGTGGTCTTGTATCGAGCTCCCCCTTGCGAGACCGCAGCACACAAGCGGCAGAGAACTGCTATTGGTCAAGAGTAGCGCACTCTTGACGACCCCTTCCCTATCTTGCGACACATGTCTGCCCCTCCCATCCGTACAACATCGTCCTCAGGAAGCCGATCGGTGCAAGATGGGTACCTTGAAATCGATGGCCAGTTCATGAAGGCGTTGCGGGCTCGAATCACGCAAGAAATGGCGGGGTTGGTGGACTCGTCCAAGGAGGAGATTCAGGGGCGGCAGGCGGCGGCGAAGACTCAAGAGGAAAGCGAGCGAATTGCTCAGGACTGGGAGGACCAGATGAAGACGTTTCGCAAGATAGCAGACGAGCGATTCAACGCTGAGCTTGTCAAGGAGCGACGGCGCAGAATGGGGAGGAACGGGCCGCCTTTGACGCAGAGCCTCATCAGTCCGGAGGACCAACGAGCCCTCCTGAGTCAGATTCAGAAGGATAGCTCGAGTCCTGTTGAGGAGCGTTCCCTTCGGTCGAGACAAGCGGAGGATTACTCACCTACCGTTCGCCATCGACCCGAGGACATGGCAAGCTATGCCTATGATGATGCTCAGTGGTTCCCTCAGTACACGGCATACGACGTGCCCTTCGCCGCAAGTGCAGCTTCCCCCAGTTTACCCGCGTCAATACCTGGTCGTGCAGAATATGTGGATAGCTTCACCGAGGAGGAAGTGGCGCATTCCTTTGGGAGCCAGGCCGCTCTAAACCATAGGAAGAGCTCAGGATCACTGTCAAGCGTTCGATCGCACGAGGTGTGGAAGCCAGGAGGCTCTCCCAAGGATATCCCCGATACCGCAGCATCGAGGACCTTTGGCTTTGCAAGTTCGTCCCCCACGTCCATCCCTCCTAGACGTGATAGCGGAAGTGGTGGGGTCAAGTCGGGCATCGCCTCTTCCCTGGCCCGTTCGTCATCTCCGCCAGCCCCGCCGTCCTCCCGTCGGCGCGACAGCAATGCCAGCAATGCATCCTCAGGCCTTTCTTCCTCTATTCCCCGTCCTCCAATGACTCGAAGAGACAGCGACCCTCGCAGCAAACGCGGGCCCTACCCCTACGCCGCCAATTCTCCTTTACCTCCGGCCTCCCCATTCGTTCCTTCCCCCTCACCAGGGAGCGTGTCTGGCCCTTCTCAACCAGGCCCCTCGCCCGTGAAGCGAGACCGCAATGGTTCGCAGCAGCTGCTGTCAGGGCTCACAGCAAGCGCTCCCCGACGTCGCTCTCCGATGCCTCCGATTTTATCCCCACCGCCTCCGCCTGCTGCGCCACCTATCAGCCATCTGGACTATCGCCAGAGCATCAACCCTGGCGACGAAGAGCTGCTGGACCAGCAGCACAACGGCGACGAGAAATTCGCTGCGACGTGGTCTCGTGCCAAGGGCAAGAACGTCGTGCGCGAAGACGTGTACACTGGCAGGACGAACGGCGTTCGCCGTCGAAGTTCTGCCAGCGACTTCAGCACTCGCCGCTTCGATATGCCTTCCACCCAATCCCCCGTCCCGTTCACTTCCCCCCACGTCGTCTGATTATCCGCAGACTCCTGATTCCTACCGCCATCACGCGTCCAGTTACACCACCAGTGCGATGCGTCGGTTCAATGCCGATGAGGGGATTGGTATTCCCATAGGCCCTCCAGAAGAGGTTATCGACGACCTGAATGGCTCGCCAGATTGGCCGAGGAACTCGCCGGTAGTCAGTATCGGGCGTGCGGCCAGGCGGAAGCCGTCCTTCGACATCGACGAGAGGTCTCGGGCGCCGTCTACGAGTCCTGTTACGAGCCGTATGAATTACTACGACACGCACGGGCGCCGCACCTCAATAGGGTCCTACCGCTCTGGGCGGTCCTCGCGCTCTCACTCGACGCGGCCTGACTTTCTCAATCGACCTGCTGGAGAGGACTGGGCGGCGATGCCGACGTATGAGGAGGCGTCGCATGCTGGGTCCGACCAGTCTGACCTCGACGAAGGATGCGACTGGGAGCCTGACATGTTCGATGATGCCCTGAAGCAGCGGGAAGAAGACGCGGAGCGCAGGGAGGAAGAGCTGAAGAAGAAGGAGGAAGACATCCTTCGCAAAGAGGAAGATGCGCGTAAGAAGGAGGAGGCCCTACGCAAGCAGGAGGATGAAGCTCGTCGTAAAGAGGAGATCGTTCGTCAGAAGGAAATCGATGCCCGCCGCAAGGAAGATTTCGTGCGTCGGAAAGAAGCAGAACTCAGTCGTAAGGAGTTGGAGGCCAGGCGGAAGGAGGAAGAGGCTTCCCGCAAGGAGGAGGAAATGAGAAGAATGGCAGAGGATCTAAGGAAGAAGGAGGAAGAGTCTAAGAAGGTTGAGGAAGATGCGAGGAAGAAGGAAGTAGATGCGAGACGGATGGAGGACGACGCTAGGAAGATGGAGGATGACGCACGGCGGATGGAGGAGGAGGCCGAGCGGATACAAGATGAATTGAGGCGGATGGAAGAAGAGGCACGGTGGAGACAGGCTGATTTGAAGCGGAGGGAGGAGGATGCTAAGCGATTGGGAGACGAGGCCACGAGGAAAGGAGGAGGAAGCGCGGCGCCGGGAAGAAGATGCGAGGAGGAAAGAGGAGGACGCGAGACGGAAGGAAGAGGACGCACGGAGGAAGGAGGAGGATGCAAGACGTAGGGAAGAAGATGCGAGGGAAAGGGCGGAAGAGGCGAAGCAGAGGGCGGAGGAAGCGAGGTTACGGGCGGAGGAGGCGAGAGTCTGGGAGGATGTCCTGAGGGTGAAGGAGGCCGAGGTCAAGCAGAGGGAGGAGGAGCTTCGCAAGAGGGAGGAGGAGCTCGAACGCCGGGAAGCTGAAAGCAGGCGACAGGATGAAGAACGACGGAATAGCGAATTTCTTGCCGAGTATGCACGTGGCGAACGCAGGCGCATCGAGGAAGTTGTGGCTGAGCAAGAACGGATCGCGACACAGCTCAAGCTCCAACAGCAGGCTCGCAAGGAGGCCGAAGAGGCAAGACGGGAGGCAGAGGCCGCTCGGCGAGAGACTCAAGAACTGGCGGAGCGACTACAGCGAGAAGAGCAACGCAAGGCCGAACAGCTTGCGGAGCAGGAAGAGGTACTGCGGGCGAGTATCCTAGTCCAACAGGAACAGCAGCGGGAACTCGACGCCTTGGCGAAAGCACGCAGGGCCAATGAAGCTCTCGCCAACGAGGAAAGGCGTAAAGCGGTCCTCGAGGAGAAACGTAGAGCTGCAGCCGTCGCCGAACAGGAAGAGCTTCGTCGCCAGCAGGAGGTTCGCCAGCAGGAGGCTCGACAGCAGGAGGAGGCGCGTCGCCAGCAAGAAGAATCACGTCGTCGGCAGGTGGAGGAGGCCCGTCGCCAAGAAGAGGCTCGTCGCTTCGCCGAGTTCACTCACCAACAAGAAGAGCTCCGCAAGCAGGAGGAGGAGATGCTTCGGAGGCTTGAGGAGCGCAAGCGACATGACAGCACCGGGAGCAACCCAGACGGATACCGCACTGGCACGCCCTATTCCTCTGCTTCGCAGTCTTCTAACCCATATGCGAACTCCAACCGCTTTAGCTCGGCCAGTACGGCGTCGACGAGCAGCACGTCTTCCAGCTGGAGCAACGCCTCTTCGGGATCCGCTTGGTCCAACCGGTCCGGCACGACGGCCAGTTCCCAGACGTCTACCGCCAGTGCAAAGACACCCACAGGTGCATGGCGGACCGCTACCGCAACTCCTGCGCCAACTCCAGATCCCACCGGCACAAGGCGGTCGACAGAGGAGGACCGCGCGAAGGCGTGGAAGGAGCGACAAGAGGAGCAGGCGCGGCGGCAGGCGGAGGCGTTCCAGCGGGAACAGGAGAGAATCGAGCGGGAGCGGCAGGCCCGCGCCGGCAAGGTCCTGAACAAGGAGGACATCGTACGTCTCTTTGACGAGCACGAGCGGATGTGGGCGCGGATCCCGAGCATGGACATCCTGGGCTGGGGCACCTTTGCGTGGCCGATGTTGAAGAAGCCCAATAGTCCCGAGGACCTGACCACCACCGCGATCAGCGCGTACGTCCTGAACCCGAACAACCCGTCTGACAAGTCCGAGAAGGATCGCATTAAGGACCATATCAGGCGGTGGCACCCCGACAGGTTCGAGACGAAGCTGCTGCCCAAGGTCAGGAGCGAGGAGCGCGAGAAGGTCAAGGAGGGCGCCGGTCAGGTTGTGCGCAGCTTGAACGAGCTCTTGACGAGGTCCTCGTCGTCGTTGTTTTGACGAGCCAAGGTGCGCTGGCTTCGTGGATATCCTTCTTGAACCGTACTGACATGTCTTTTAGCGTTGTTCAATCATGCATCTCCGATACCCTTCACTCATTTTGTATACATACCAAGCAACCTCATCTCCGCTATATTATATGGGACCTGTACAATCTTCTTGGTTGTTGTACCGCATTCACCAGGGGCAAGACATCATACAATCATTGTTGTAGAATATGCGACTGTACTCACTCATTTCCGAATCAATTGAATCACTCTGCTTGTAAACTCTTGGGGGTCTCAGTGCTTGGGCGACGAAGATTATGGACGCATACAGTCACTTATATTGAGGATGGGGTATACGTCGAAGAGGATCGCGCAAGAGGTGTGCACAACCTGGTTTATATTCGACGCTGGGCAAGGGCATGTACGAGTCAGCGCGAAGCACCACGGAACTGAACGGTACTTGTGATTTCGGATGAGATAGACTTCGGAAAACCGTGTGTACCTCGGAGGCAGATTGGACAGACAAGGCAAGTCCGCCGAAGCGTATCTGAATGATACCCGGTAGGACGTAAGACTGTGTCAGGGATGCATATATGCACCTTGGGTGAGCTTCTGAGGCCTGAGGGACGGAGAGAGCTCAGGACGGGCGCACCTGTTTAGTAACTTTAGTTGATGCTCGGGTTTCTTTCGGAGTTCATTCGGTGCAGCGACGTAATTGAGCTCATGAAACTGGTATTTTGGAGCTGGAGAACATTCAGGTTCAGGGTGAGTCCTACTGCAAATTGTGCACTGATCTATAGGGTACCCTATTCCCGACGCCGACACGAGCGTGGCAAGGGCGCGCATAAAGAAGGAGAGCACTACTTACACTGAGATGTATATCAGTTTGTGTGCAGTACCAGATAGAGGTGAGTTATACAGTCGCCTGCGATTATCTGCCTGCCGAAGAAATGAATGGTGAGGGGAAGAATTGAGTGGCGAAAAGCAACAGGCGCCGCCAACGACGGGAATATTAATTGTGTCAAGCCTTCTTCAAGTCGAGTGCGTACTCGCTTGGTTAGAATAACCTTCAATAGCTCTGCAAGTTTTCGTGCCCCCAACTTTCGGACGTGTACCAGTCAGTTGGGGAAGGCCCTAGAGGTGTCATCGTGGTCTGGAGCATGCAGTCCGAAGACCGTACCTGACGTGAAACTTGTCTTCAGAGGATGAAAGATACAGCGTACAATGTGAAATGACGCAGCTGTGAGTTAATAGAAAACAACATAGTACAATACAAGGAGTGTGTAGCCAACAATACCTGCAATGAAAGATAAATCCAGAATCAAATAGCATCCTCAATCCACCTTCTTAACCTCCGGCCCCTCCGACGGTTTCCGTCGCTCAAGGACCTGGACCCATTTCTTGGGGAACCACCCTTCACGACCTTCGCGTGTGCGCCCTTTCCACCATTCATCGCCCTGGAGCTGCACAGAGCAGTCAGATTGGCAAGTCACTGAGAAACTCCCATGCGCTTACCTCCATCCGTGGGTCGACCTCCTGACCGGTTGCAGGATCAATTTTGCCCATGATCGCCACAATCTCGTTTTCCTTCAGCGCAAGTTCGGCGGGAGACGACGCCTCAAATGCATACAGAGCGCGGGCGAAGGTGAGCTGCGACGGGTCCAGCGGCGGCAGTCCCTGAGGGCCGGCCATAAGCTGCGCCTGCTGCTGCTGCTGCTGGCGTTCCGTCAAGATACGGACGAGCTTGTGCATAGCGTATGGGACACCAAATATCGCGAGCAGGAAGATAATGAGAGGCTTCTTGCTCGGTTTAGGACCAGGAGGTGCTCGGTTGGGTCCTTGCACTGGCCGGCCGTTGATAAAGTCCTTGAACTCTCCTCCCATGCCTGCTGCTCCCCGCCCAGACAGCGTGTCCTTCATCCACCTAACAAGCCCGAACAAGCCGAGCACGCTCCCGAGTGCGTTTCTCAGCTGCCCAAATTGGTCGATGACACTGACCATCGCGAAGAACGACGAGTGCGTTGCCATGAATGTGGACTCGAGCATCTGCGCGACGCCTGAGAACGTCTGCACAATCGAATGTAAGAGTGTGAAGGTGTGTTGGGTTGTGGTCTCGAGGGTTTGTGAGAGGCTCGGGTTGTTGGGATCGAACGGTCCTGGGGTTGCCCATACATTCCCATGCCGCCGCCGTACATACCACCACCCATGCCGTATCCGCCATATCCGCCACCACCGTACCCACCGCCGTACCCACCCATACCTCCATACATACTGTTCATCCCCCCGTACGGTGATGTGTATGACGAGCCAAAGCGGTTGTAACCCGTATTGCCATAGCCGTAGGGTGAGTTGTATGAGTTAGCCAGAGTGGTTGTTGGCGCGGCAGTAGAGGGTACAGATGGTATGGTGGTGCTTGTGCTAGCCAAAGCTGCAGGTCGTGCGGGGACAGATGGGGCGGATGTAGAAGTAGACGAAGGTAGTGTGGATGATGAATTTGTCGTCAGTGTTGATGTGGGGAGAGCAGCTGTGGACGGCGTTGAAATGGGTGCTGGTGGTGCGACCGCCGTTGCACCAGCTCGCTCCCAAGGTTTTGGTGGTGAAGGCATGGCAGAAAGGGACATGGACACGAAAGAGCGGTGCTGGAGCGGAGGAGAGTCTGTGGGCGCCAATCTCCGCTCTTCAAGATTACCGGGGGTCCGACACTTGCCTTTTCAGGAAGTACAGGCGGCTTTGCACGTGGGCTCCGACGCCCCAAAGGACCAGCAGGCGCGCACGACTGCGTCTTACAGTCGACCGTCAACCTTGCTGCCCCCACGCATTCGTCTCACCCAGCTTGGGACATATATACTTCTCGCATATCTACACCTCTTTCTTGCATGGACATGTTTTCACCTTCTGGCTCGTCCGATCTAGCTTTAGCCTCAGCTCTGTTCAAGAGTCCTGTCCCAACACATGGACCTAAGCGAAATACAGTGCGTATTCGATCGTCTGACATTCTCTACGTCCCATTCCAGGTGATGGTCACTTCAGAAATGTACTAAGTCCCTCTTCTTGTCTCAGGCATGTCAGCAGTGCCGCAAGCGAAAGCTGGTGAGTCCTGGCACGCTGCGCATGTGATTGCATCTCTTACGCGGCTGATGTGTGTCAAGTAGAAGTGGTGAGCTTTGGAGAGGAACATGTGGACTTCATCCAAATACCAACATAGCCCGAATAGTGACTCTAAACGTCCCTGCTCGACATGCACGCGTTCACATTCGTACGCGGTTACCCATGCCACCGAAGGCGTCGGGCTCCCCGACGAACCGGAATGTACATACGGTGATGGTATGTCCATTCAATCTATTCTCTCTCTTCCACGTGTTCATTTGTTCAAGAAAACGAGCAGCAACTGCCAGTGACCAAGGTCGAAAGACTAGAAAACAGAATCAGTAAGGCTCAGATCCTTGGGCGAGGCGCACCCACAGCTCACGTGAATCTTAAGGCGAATTGGAAACCCTGCTAGGGCAAATGCAACTGGCGTTGGAAGCATCGCAAAGTAGCATGTCATCCCCGACGAATAATTCCGCAAGTGTGAGCACGGAGTAGCAATAATATTAGCTTACGCTCACCGAAATTCACAGCATACACCCATTGCTGGGTCATCTACTCAACCATTCCCGGTTGCAGACTCATATGCGCGTGTGCTTCGTCGTTTCGCAAAGGAATCAACACTAAATCGTCTCCCTTGCAACAGATATTCTCGCCTCAGACTATCCAATCACAACCCTACTACGACGGCTCTCTAAACACCGCACACGACGCGACGAACATGCTGAATGTAGTGAACGGCATGGGTATGTCACAATTCCAAGAGTACGCCTATCCCAACGACCTTCAGGGCACCAGCGATGGCGCGATGATCCCTATGTGCATGTCGTCCTCAAATGGCCACAGATCTCAATTGAACACAGTGAGTTGGCCGCTTCATCTGCCAGACCCCGAAGTCACGCGACACCTGTGCGTTTATTGATTTATTCCAACGACACATATTTAACTCACTATTCCGTTTAGCGTCCACGCATTTTTTGCTTTTCATATGCACGCAGGCCGACTATTCCATGGCCCAACATTCTTGGCATCCCTAGATCTTCACCCCACAGACCCAAGTTTTCCTTACTCCGCCGTCTTGCATGCTATGTGTGCGGTTGGGAGCCTCTACACAGCAGACATCCCTCACCCGCCCAATTTACCTAGGAGCAACTACCCACGTAAGCGGTTTGCGATCTCTCCACGCGGCTCTCTTGACGCGTTGCATTACAAATAGAGTCGGGGCAGTTCTTTGCAGTCGATGAACTCTTCCCTGGTCGATGGCGCCAATATGAGCAACGGCCAGACTCCTTTGCCGAACAGCAAGTCAAATTTGCCAGGGTGGCGGGAGAAGCGGCCCTCGATCGCGGAGAACACCTTCTTGAGTGTTTGCAAGGTAATTCATATATCACGTTCCTAGGTGTATCAGACGGTGATATATGACTGGTAGCACAAATCATATTGAGCTGGTTCTACTTAATCCAGGCAAGGTAAGTCTCTATGGGTCCAGATTTGTATTCGTTCGCTCATTACATATGCACAGGTGGTCGGAGGTATGCGCCTATCCCTATCAGATTCCAGACGTGTTTTCTCAGCCACGTTTTCCGTGAAGTCGTATATCTCGTCCGGGCATGCCTTGAGATGCTGCGTACCGTGTGGCATCAACATGTCCTCACCCTTCCATAACAGCGCGACATCGCTAGTGTTTGCCCCCGAAAATCCGCCGTCGATTATTCAGGAAGCGCAGAATAATATCGAGCACGAGATGCGGCGGAATATATTTTGGATCGGTATGTACTTCTCCCCTTGCCGGTGCATGAATGATACGCTTGACCTTCCTTTTCAGCTTATGCGCTGGAGCGCCAGCAGGCTGCCGGCAACAGCTTCGCAATGGTTCTCGATGACATGGATATCTGTCAACTACTGCCGCTGCGCGGTGACCAGTACGAACGAGGGGTAAGTGCGCCGTCGCCTCTCGCTCGTCCGTCCGCTGATACGCGAGCAAGGTCTACGTCCCGCCAGAAGAGCGCCAGTGGTCGCACGACAAGAAGATGTTCCTCATCCACCCGCCTGCACAGACAGACTCGTTCATCCTCTTCGTCAAGGCCACGATCCTGCTCTCGCACGTCAAGAACTTCAACCTGCGCTTCCGCGGCCGCGTCTTCGCGGGCGACGCCGCGCTGTTCGCGCCCGCGGGCAGCCCAGCGGCGGCGGGCGGCCGCCCGGAGGCGTACGACCCGCGCGACACGCCTGCGTTCCGCGAGCTGGACCACACCGCGGCCGCGTTCCGCGGCTCGTTCCCGGCCGCGCTGCGCAGCGCGGTGCAGGACGAGATGGTGGACCCGCACCTGTACGCGGCGTGCTCCGCGGCGCACCTGTGAGTGCCTCTCTCCGCGCCGCCGTGCGCTGCGCCGGACGCTTGCTGACGTGCTGCGGCGCACACCTCCAGGGCGCAGATCCTGCTGCACGAGCCGCACGCGCGCATGACGGCGCCGCAGGACGTGTCGGCGGGCCGCATCGTGAAGGCCGCGCGGGCGATCCTCGAGCTCATGTACGCGCTCAGCGCGACGAGCTACGACGTCGCGTTGCTGGACCACCTCCCCATCGTGCGTGTGCCCCTCCCCCCTCACTGGCGCTCGCGTCGCGAACTGACAGAGCGCCGCCAGCTTGGCGTGGAATTGTTGCGGCAGGGTGCTCGTGAAGGCGCTCAAGGTCGCGCACGACAGCAAGCAGTACGAGCAGTCGCTGCTCCTGCAGGCAGAGATCGCCTATGTCCAGTGCGTGCTCGCTTGCTCCTACTCTGGTAAACGGAAACTGACACACACCCAGCTCCATGCTCGCGAAGGCCGGCGAACGCATGCCCCTGGCCTGTACGTGCGCTTCTCCCATACCATCCGTACTCTAACCTGACCGCTATCTTTTTTGTCATTCTTTTTAATGCCCTGGGTGCCCTGTAGACCGGTACAAAAGATGGTGTACGACTTCCTCGCGAACGTGTGCGGCCGGCAGTTCGCGGAGGCGCTCCCCGACACGTCGTCCCGCCGTCCGCGGTACCCGTCGCCGGCAGAGACGTCGTACGACGCCTACGCGGCCACCACGAACCTCTACGCGTTCGGCGCATACCCCGCCCCGCAGGGCGGCGGCATGCAGCAGCAGCAGCAGCACATGCCGCCCGCGATGCCGTAACGCGCAGATCGAACGTTAGACACACACACGGTCGCTCGATGTCGTACTAGAGACACCCCAAAGGCACCCCCGGAGGAATGTGCATGATGCTATTATGTGCGACCAGGTCTGGGCTGCACGCTGGGTGTGGAGCGTGCGCAGAGCTGGTGCGATTCCTGAGATTACCGCGCCCTTCCCGATGCCCCTGCGGCTTCCCTGAAGCGTCACTGACACCGCACATCCCACTCGACCCTGGGCGGCGTTCCCCGCGCACCCGATATCGTGATCATTCGCGCGGACACTGACAGTCAAGTTGCAGATGCGTCTGAAAGCTCCGGGTGTGATGATATCCCTGAGACATCCCGGCCGACCTCCCTCTCTGTCATTTGCCAGCTGTGAGTATTGATGGAGGGCTGAGGGGACTCTGGGGGAAATGAAAGTGAACGGCTTGCCGAGCTGTTGGCTGCGGAGGTAGAACGATTTGTAAGTGGGCACCTGCCTGCTCTAACGCCGTGACCCGCCCAGGGAGGTGCAGGTGGACAGGGAAAGCCCCAGAGGCGACAGTAAAGTGAGACCACAGCAGGGCAGACTGCTCAACACTCCCCAGTCCTGCAGCCCAGGCCCCGTGGAGAGATGTTCTCCTCCTCCCCGGAGACGAACAAAGTCTCTTGGGCGTTGCACTCCGACGCGACCGCGCGAGTCCTCGAGGGAGAGATTTCTACCTGATCAGCCCCTGCAGCGAACCGTGCACGCTGCCTCGGAACGCCCGAGCTTAAATCGCCCTGCCTAATCCAGCGCGGCCGTCTCCCACCGCATACGCCCGCGCCCGCCACCCGCCAGCCTGAGACAAGGCGTGCGTCCCCACAGCGTACAAGAGGGCGGTCAGCTGAGCAGGACGGTGGCGACGCTTCTCCAGAGCCTCTTGCTCGCCGTCCGTCGCCCGTCTGGGGTTCACGTTAAAATGGATATGTGGCGCACCCAGTGACGACAGCTTGTCTGCTCACTGTGGGAAGCTGCTGTAAGGCATGTCCAAACGGCAGGATGGGCGCGGAGGACAGAGCGTGCGGACGGGCACGCGCCTGGTTCGCCGGGCGGATTCGAAGTCGAAGGGCGCGGCCGGTCGCAACCTAATCGCTCGTGCTGCGAAGCCACCCGTTCGCGTATGGACGCGTTTGGCAGTGGGTTTGTGCTGCATATATGCAGGATGCATGGCGCCCGCGTGCGCAGCGCCGGGGCGCGCGTCGCCCCAGGTCGCCGTTGCACTGAGAAGACCGTGGCGAAGCGTGAGGGCGCGGGCCTGATGCCCACCGCACCCACCCGCATTGACGTCGCTGCTTCTAGCGGCGGGCGCGTGGCAGGCAGATCGCCGTTAGGCTCGGAACGTGGGCGCATGCTTCGGGGGGAAGCACAAGAGCCAAGGCTGGGAGACGGAGAGGAGGCTCGAGGAAGGCTGGTCGTGGTCGAGTCCCTGCGCGGCGTAATACCTCGTTAGTGTACAACGGATGCTTGAATGGACAGCGCGAAAGGCTGGAGCAGCTACATCGTGCATTCTCTTCATAGCGGAACACAGACAAGGACTACTCCATACGCCCTCTTCATGTACGGGACGCCACGAGGCGCGCAGGAAATACGGCGGGAATACATGAAGAGACATATGAACAACATATGAACGTCAACAACAACAACAGCGACATCTGTAGATGGTGGCAATCACGACGTACGCTACCAGATGCGCAGAATGAGGTAACTTTGGGAACAGGACGCACACGAGCCCACGCAGCGGTGTTCTCACTGGGCGCACAGCATTCGAGAGGCGAAATTCAATTGCTTTCTTCTCTGGACGTGCATGACCTCAGAAGTGAACGCAACTCGCAGGCATCATTCGGGGACCGGACGGCGGCCCCGCCAGCGACGCCGGAAGGCATCCGGTATTCTGTAGGCATTCTTGAGGTATTATGCGAAATGTCGTCGGTAGGTTGGGACGTCAATCCGCCGCGGACTTGCGTTGGGATAATGGACATGTGAGCGTCCGGTCAATCATCAGAGTCAGCAAACAGAATCACCCGTTACGTTGTCGTGCCAGACGCTAGTATGATGAGACAACTGCACCTACAACAGAGAAACAGGGTGTGCAGAGGCCGACGCAGGCCTGCCCATGCACCCTCTAGCATCACCGCTGTGGAGTAGCAAGGAAGCGGAGAGCCTGGGCCACAAGGGACACTGAAGGAGCGGGAGGAGTTTGAACGCACGACGTCGAGGGGCGGTCTGCGTTCCAACTGGCCAACGCACCTAATCAGGAGCATCACCGTCAATATAACTCTATGCGCCTCAGCGTCTCGCACAAAGGTATATCCCCAGCGTGCCAATGCCACACTGAGTGCCGAGAGCCGCAGCGACGAAAGGCCGTGGGCAGGACCTTGTTGGGCATGCAAGCCGCGAAGCATAGGCCAATGGGCATGCAGCTCGCGGTGCGAGGCTGGCGAGGAGCGTCCGCACCAGTGACAGTGACAGCGCCACCACGCAATCATGGCAAGGGGCCAGGGACGGGGAGTGGACAAGTGTGCAAGGGCGGTCGGGCTGATGGAGGAGGCCGAGCGGAGCCCGCCAGCGTGCGGAGTTGGCCTGCGTGCGCTGCGCGCAGAGGGACGGGGCTCTGACACCCTGCAACCCCGCTGCGACAGCGCAACGGTGAGACGTGCGGGAACGAGGCACGCCGCCCAGACGGCGCCGTGACCGCCGTTTGCGCGCGCCCCGTCGCGCTCCACGGAAGATGTGCAGAAGACGCGGCGAGCTGGGTATGGTGAGATGAAGTGCAGGCGGGGGAGGGTGCAATGGCGGAGCAGCGTGCGCAGGGATGCACCAGCAAACCTGCGCGGGAGGTGCGCCGGGCGGCTGCCGCGGGCACAGGCCGACCGCACACCGCTGCGCCCGCGGCGTCGCCCAGCGCCACGGCGCCGCCGCCCGCGCGTCTGCGGCCAATCGCGACGTGCGCAGGCGCACGCACGTCCGCGGTGTGCGATCGTGCACGTAAGTGCGGTCAGTGCAGCAGGACAGGCGCAATGCTCCGGCGTACAAACAATAGTGCTCGGGGCGCGCGCGGCCAGTGCTGAGAGTGGCGGGACCACGACGACATTTACTGCAGCAGCTCAGTGCGGGATCGGCGACGCGCCGTCTCGGTCGCCGCAAAGCGTGTCGTACCCCGGGCTTCCGCCGTCGGCAGCCTCCCGATGGCACCAGGATGTGTGGAGGCGAGCGACGCCCCGCGGGCGGTGCGGACAACTTGGAAGGTGTTGGGAGGGCGTTGGGTGGGGTCCGGGTATTGCCAGGCAGGGAGGCAGCACGGCAGGGGCGGTGGGAGGCCGCGCACCGAATGCTGGACTCGAGTGGTGGTGGAGGAGGGCCAGGCACTCACGTTGGGGCGGATCGACGTCCGCTGGTCGAACGTCTAAGGGCGGTGTGTGCACGATCGCATCAGGCACTGTACTAGGCACCTACACTTCCGTTCGGGTGAGGCATTCTTAGGCAACCCGGGAGATGTTGAGCGTATATTTCCTGTATCACTACGTCGTATACATCGTCTGAATTGGGGGCTGAGCTAGAGGAGTCCAGGCACGTTGGGGCCAACGCAAGTGCACTGCACGAATATCGAAGCACGGCGTGTACACCGTCCCAGAAGTTGCTCGGTCGGCATCCATCCTTCCATAATGGCGCGGCGTCCTCGGGCAATTCTGGATATCGCGAAGCCCTGCACACAGCGGCGGCCACCGCGTCACACCGCACTGCCCGAAAGGCCTTTGAAGACAGTCATCGAGAGTTACGGAGAAGGGTGATGCTTACGAGGACGATCGGATGGGGCCGTCGGCGGAGCAGCTGTAGGCAATGTAGGCAATATCGCCTGCGGTCGGCACGTCGAGTCGAGAGGGACATGGAACGAGGACGAGATGCGCTGTGAGAGCAGGAAAGGGTCCACCACCCGCCCATACGCCTAGGTACAATCGCCACAGGAGCCGCATTACCATATCAGGCACACCGCGCAGTCGAAGCGGTGGGCGAACCACGGAACTTGGAGGCCTGGGAGCACCCGCGAAGCACCACCGACAATCGGCGGCGAGAGCATTCCGGCGGCAGGCTCTGGCGACGTCTGCCAGACAGTTCGCGTCTGGCCACGATCGCAGTGAGCTGACCGACCAGGCAAGCAGGAGACAGTGTGCGTACTCACACGGACGATGGATGATCATACTTTCACAGACCCTGTACAGCAGCACGCACAGAACTCTATGTCCGCGGCGGGGAGCCATGCATGTACGTGTACACCTGGGGCCGACGTCAGCGAGATACACAGTCCTGGAAGTCAGTGCGCCTGGGATCCCGCCGGGTGGTCGAGAGCGAGGAGGCAGCAAATGCGGGGAAGTAGAAGCAGGCCACAAACCTAAACGAGAGCTTGATCCGTCGGAGTGCGTCCAAGAGGCTTCCGCTGCGTGTTTCTAGAGACCGAGATGGACCACTGTAAGCGTACTGGTCGTACTAATCACGGGAGCTTACAATAACACAGAAGCTGGGCGGAGTGGATTTGCGGTTCTGCACCCGGCGGGCGGGGCGTCCCCGCGCTTCTACCCCTATGCACGGCCGCCGAGTCGGCGACGGGCGAGGCTCGAGTGCTTGCACGGACGGCTGATCCCTGGCCAGTGCGCCCACAATGCCGATAGCGCATACTGTTGTTGTGCTGGGAACAGCGGTTTCGGACGATCTTCCCTGTCTCTATATCCGCGCGCAAACCTACGGGACGCAGATAAATTCAGCCGTGCTCGTCGGAAAGCACAACAGAGCGATCGATGTCATCCGTGCGCGCCCAGCGTTCATAGGGCAACAGGCTGATGCAGTAGGATGAAGCTCTCCCGTTCATAGCACTGGGTTTGACGGCGAACGGCACGCCATGTGTCACTGCCTGTGCGGGCAGAAAAGGCTTGCCACATCCGGGCGCATTGCTGTCTTGATACGGCGGCAGAGTCGCAGACGCAGAGACTCAGCAACTTTCGTCTGCACTGTGCGATCGCTGCTCAGGGGCACGATTGCGTTCAAGGTGGGGGTGACAGCAAGGGGCGAGTCGCACAGGCTGCCCTCCCCCTTGCGATGGGACTGGAAGACAAAGCGGTGTGTGGGCGCGCAGCGTCTCAGCCATGCGCGCATCCCGCCGGCGGCACGGCGCTGAGCGAGGCACGACGGCCGGGGGCACGACGTGGGAAGACGGGTCCGTGGGTGCACACCCGCTTCCGGCAAGCCCGTGCCACACGCCGTCGACGTCCCGCCGCGAGCAGGGACGCACGGCCGCCCCCGCTGCTCGCCACGCCGCCGGCCGCCTGTCAGACCGCCGCGGTGCATGCAGACCGTTTACGTGCATGCGCAAGGGCTGGCGCCGTGCTCTCAGCGCCCCGTCCCGGCTGCTGCAGGGGCTCGAGGAACGCGAGCGCAAGCGACATCGCCAGACACGGGTGAAGCAGATGCAAGCGACACGTTGAGGACGCATGTTGCGGTCGTCGGCGCACGGCGCTCTGCCCACGACGGACGGCGCCGCCGCGCCGGCGAGCCCCACGCCCCCGCGCGCGAAAACACCGGGGGGAAGGGCCCGCCACGTGCGCGCCGCCGCCGCGGCCGGGCGCGGCGAGCGCGCACGCCGGGCACGGGAGCAAAATGCGGGGGCGTTGATTACGTAAAGCGACACGGCAGCGGCCGGGGTACGTAACGGCAGGCGAGATTAAACTCTCCGATCTGGGCTCGACGCACGCGCTTCTCGAAGGTCGCACCCAGAGGGCTGATGGGAAAGAAGGACGGGCAGGCGACGCACCGCCCAGTCAAATACGGCCTCCCACATTTTCCGGATGTGACTTGATCTCCCCTCCCCCGCTGCACACATCCCGTCCGTCCGCTCACCCATCCTGCATTCGTCCTGCGCACGCCCGCGACACTCTGTCGTCGACACCATCTGCTGGCCTGCATACGGTATGTCACGCAACATACCCCACGCTTGAGCTTGCTGAGCAGAGCCTAGAACTATGGAGGACATGCGATCGACGTCGCCCCTCGAGCTGCTGAACCGGCTCTCCATCTACGACTGGCTGCCGGAGGATGAGCCGCTGGGCAAAGAGGGAAACATGGTGATACCGTTCAACTTTGGTAAGTGCGCACGCGACGGGAGTCGCCCGCGAAACTCAACATGCACGGACGCTTTGGCAGACGAAGAGGCCGACGCATGCGACCCGAGCATGTACGACCCCGTCCTGTTCTCGCCCGCCGGGTCGCAGCCCGGCAGTCCTAACCGCGCGACGTTCAACATCTCCGGAGACCGCGACAAAGTGAGTACATACCGATCAGTTGCATGGCGCTTTCCACGCGTCTTCCTCCCAACGCTCGCTTCCGACTCCGCCAAAGCCTCTCACCCGCGAGATAGCATTCGGCAATTTGTTGCGGCGTGCTATCTCGCGGACACACACTGAGGAGGAGCCGGGCTGTCGTCGACAACCCGCTGCGGGCGCACGCTGCAGCATTGGGTTGGTTTGCGACCGACCCCGCAACAGCTCACTGCCTCGACGCGCCCGCACGCGCCGTCTGCCCGACGCTCGCGCGGCGCGGTCTTGGCAGCTCCCCGTGTCCTTGCGACGCGTCATGCGCGGTCGCCCGCACTCGTGTGCAGCGTCCATCCACTGGAGTGTGTGGGGTTGCGCCTGCGCGAGGCAAATCTGCTTTTCCCGCCGCAGCCTAGTTCGGTGATCGGCGCTGCGCCGTCACCTCGTCACCTCGGTGATGCCCATCGCTGGTCTAGATCGGGCTAGCGTGGGCAACAAGTCACCGACCCCGGTGTTTTTCAGCACCAGCCTCGCCCCGCGCAGAGCTTTTTCCGGCTGGCGTTTGAGCTGAGTCTGGACGTCGGGATGTGCGCATGGCGGAAGCTGTTGCAGGGTTTGTTGCACTCGACGCCGATATGTTGCAGGATACTCAAACACACGCTGATGCACCAGCTGCAGAGCTGTTGCATGCGCTTGTGCGCTGCGGTATCCTGCAATGTCTCTGCGTTTGCTTGATCCCAGCGAGTATTTTCGCACCAGCCGGCAGAATTTTGTGAAACTTGTTGATTTTGACTGATGCTCGAGTGCTAACCACCGCTCTGCAGCCTCTGCCCGTGCTCCCGCTGTCCTTCCGAGCGACGCCTCCGTCTACACCGCGCCTGACGCCGGCCTCAACACCTTCGTCATCGCCACGCGCATCCATCTCGCCCTCGTACGGCCAGCTGCCCCTGCCGAGGTCGAGGCCGCCGTCGACCAACATGGGTACCCCGCGCCACGTCCATCACACCGCCTTCCCGTCCATCTCGTCGACCCTGGAGCTCCTCGAGGAGCGCGAGACCGAGAACGAGAAGCGCAGCGGCGTGCTTGTCCTTCCAGAGCAGCAGCAGCACCAAGCACAACCTGAGGTTGACGGTCGCATCAGCCGGGACAGCACCATTCTCGCACACGACCACCCTAGGGCGCGGACGAACAGCGTGGATGCGCTCAAGGCCCTCGACGGACTGAGCGGCCTCGACAGCGCCTTTGCGCGCAAGCCACGTCCGACGCTCAACCTCGCCACCTCGACCTCCTCGCCGCAGCTCCGCACGCTGGCCGAGCTCGCGACGGTGCCCGCATCGCCCATCAGCATGCACTCGACGCACAGCATCGCGCACAAGCCGTCGCTAGTGTCTCTCGCGCCGTCGTACTCTTCTCCGCTCTGGCGTCCTCGCCTATGCTCCTACCTGCCGCCGTACTGCGGGAAGAGCGAGAGCCTAGCGCAAACGGCTACTCGCGCTGGTCCATCGACTCGACCGACCCGGACGCTGGCCGTCCCGTCGTCTCCAGCGCGGTGGCGCCCCCGTCGCCGTCGCCCCCTCAGAAAACCTCGAAGCGCAGCCGGCTGCTGAGCTTCATCGGGCGCAACCGCACGGACTCGTTCACCAGGCAGAGCCCCGCGATGCCCTCAACACCCACCCTCCGACGCCGGCTTCGGCATGCTCACGCCGCAGCAGGACGTCTTCGCGTCCAATGTGTCGCTCCTCACGAGCTCCCGCGCCGGACGAGCCGTTCTGGCAGCTTCCCGCCCCCGCCGATGTCGCTCTCCGCGTCGACGTCGACCATGTCGACCACCTCGTCGTCGTCGACGCTCCCGACGCCCTCGGACTCGCAGATGGACGTCACGCTGGACCCGTTCTGTCCTGCCTCGCCGACGTTTGCGCCCGCGTCGTACCTGCCCGACCCGCCGTCGTACGTCGACATGTCCGACGACCCCGATTCGCCGCCCCTGCTCCCGACGCTGCCGCCACCGTCGCCCGACGTACCGACCGCGTCCTTCTTCCTGCCCGAGTCGCAGCCGTCGTCGTCCTTCAGCCTGCTGTCCGCACTCGCGCGCCGCAAGCTGCGGCGGCGCAAGAAGAAGCTGGTGGTGACGTGCCTCGACGGCGAGGAGCTGCCGACGGGCGAGGGCAACGCGGAGCTGGCGGCGTTCCGGCGCGAGCGCGATGTGCGGCGGCGGCACGAGGCGGTGCTGCGCTGGTGCGAGAGTTTCGGCGCGGTGCGGCGCAGCGAGCGCAAGGCCGACGGCAGCCTGCATGTGTACTGGCGCGACGCGGAGGTCGCGGACATGGTGTGCCGCGTCAGCGCGCAGGTGTACATCAAGGGCGCCGGACGCGTCGCGCTCGCATGGCATTACCTCAACTGAATGTTGACACACTGGATCGCAGGCCGTCTGCACCCGCCTATATACGCATCATCTAACCACAACTCTCCCTACTGGACCCGGACCGTCGACATCCGTCTCTGCCTCGTCTCGTCTTTTTCAACCCTCACGCTCATTCACGCCTGGATCTCTGCTCCCAGCCTACAGGACGCATCTCACGCTCATTCACGTCTCCCGTCTGCTGCATCTATCAAGCATAGTACTCACTCTCATTTGCGCCACCGCCGCCACTCGCTAATATGTATCATCCGCCCACTGCATACACTCCTTCGCCCGTCTCTCGCCCGATGTTAATCGAGGTCCCAGGTCCCAGCTTCACCCTCACCAGCCCACCTAATCCGCGCGCATTGCCCCATTCGGCCGCCCCGCCTGCCCCTTCACCTGTGTCACCTCAGCCGCCACCAAAATCACATCCGTTTCACACCACATTGTCTGCCTTCCGCGTGCCCGCCCGTCCGTCGTCGTCCTTGCTGTACGTGTTCTCTCTCCCTCTCTTCGCTCTTCTCGGTGCTCTGTGCATTCGTGCGTCTCACATTCTATCTTCTCTGTTTCTCTGGTTGCGTCCGATAAGTCGCTCGGTGCTCGATGTTTGAAAAGGGTGCCGCCCCGAACGGACGGTGGGTCGACGTATAGACGATACGCTGTGTTTTCTGTTGTTAGTGTACAAATGTGTATAAATGTGTAGAGACCGCTTTCGGTTGTAGACGTATAGAAATAAAGTTAGTGTCAATCATGTTCTTGGACTGTAGCTGGAGATGTCTGCCGTACACAGGATGTCCAAACCATCGAAAACTTGTGAGACAGCTACGCGGTAGTAAACGGGGAAGGCGTCTCTAACGAGAGTCGCCGACGGTCGATTTGCTATGACCAGATACTGTTCATGCAGCTGGAATGGCTGCCTGCTCGAAACAGAGCACTCGCTCGGCATAGTGCAGCCCAACCACATCAGGCTACTATTATTGGAATCTAAGAGCACAAACATGCGCCGAATACAGGCAGGGCTGTCATTAGATGCAGCGAGACTTGGGGATGGCGTAGATCTAAGAAGCGCTTGGCGGGTGTAGCTTGTGGGCTCGTATTCACCGCATTGCTCCTTCACTCCTCGAGATAATGTACCTATCACGGAGGCCCTGTTAGCCACAAGGCAAAGACAACAGAAACAGACGCATTACCAGGCATGAATGACGCCAGGGATCCATCCAAGGACCCATAGGAGGATGTTTATCCAGAAGTCTGAACTCAGCATCAATGCGCACATTCGCAGTACTCAATTGAATGATTGTGACATACCGGCCGCCACTCCTCGCTCTTCGCAGAACATGTCAACAATCACTAACAAGTGAGACGCTGCTGCTGCTTACTGAAAAACACGGATAGCGGGGGTATGAAGCTATGGATCGTACGTCAATTCATAGTCACTCGGAGTGTGTCGAAACGCTCACATGGCGAGGAAGTAGAGGAGGACGTCGGAGGTAGGAGACACGACGGAAGTCATTACGGTCGTAAATTCGTTGAGGGTGGATGTAGAGAGGGGAGAGGGGAGGGGAGAGAATAGCCGCACTCACTTCGGTCGCTGGTTTTATACGCTGGGGCGAGCGTCGACGTCATCGAGCACGCCGTGTGCGGTATGCCTCAGCCGTTATGCCGCATCTAAGTTTAGTTACAAGCGTAGTTCGAACTTCGTGCGCACCTAAAGTCGTGCCCATCCGATGCTCACCTGTCTAGTTGCGCTCCTATTCTAACACATTCCGAAGTCGGCCGTGCGGTTTGTAACTTTTCGGAGGCTTAGCGCTATTTATTGTAGTATGGCTGAAACGCGTGGTTGTCTGATTTGCAAAGCTTGGACAGATTTGATACTAAAAGACAAATAAGGTTTATTGGATGTGGTAAATGTCGACGCTGTACAAGGAGACGTTTGTATTCAAGCTGAGTCGGGGCAGCTTTCCGTTGCTTGTCAGGGCCGGGCGCCACAAGGATTGATGCGCCATCATTTACGTTCTTGCCGCCCGCCGCCGCCCTGACTCGCCAGCGTCGCTGCCGCGCAGCGCTTGTTCCCCACCATGATCTCGACTGTGCACAGCCTAGGCCTACGCACTCTACCCTTCACCACACACTTTCTTCCCGGTCTTTATTCTTGTCTCAGCCATGTCTCGAGTAGAAGCGGAGTCTGTAGGTGATGTGATGGACCTGTTCAAGAGGCCGGTCCCCAGCAGCGTGTTGAAGCGTAACTCGGTATGTGTCACCGCTGTCATCCAGTAACCGTGAGCGCCTTACGCATTGCTTATATTGCTAGGCATGCCATCAATGTAGGAAACGGAAGCTTGTAAGCCATTGTGACTCCTGTCATTGGGCCGAGTCTAATGACACTATGTTCCATATAGAAATGGTCAATTCCAGCCCCTTTCTGGTCTTACAGAACTTACCTCTGCGTGCAGTGATGCCAAACGACCTTGTGCTACCTGTCTGCGGTCGCATGCCTACGCTGTTGCTCACGCCACGAAGGATAAGCCAGCACCCCCTTATCCAGATTGCTCGTATGATGACGGTACGTTTTTGTTCTCTTTCCGGTGTATGGTGGGCTTCAGCTAGGACAATAGGTGCAGAGGAACCAGAAGAGGCGAGCAATGAGAACCTTGAGAAACGGATATGTACGAGTTGCACTCCTCCAACTGCTGGCGCATATCTAATGTAGTCGCACAGGTGAGCTTGAACGGTTATTGCGCGAGACTACGCTTGCTCTACAAGACGCGCGTGGTACGAATACTACGAATGGTACCTCGAAGTCAAGACATGATACCCCTGAGTCCACCATTTCCGTCGATTCATCACCGTCTACACAATACTCCAACTACTCGTCTCCTTCGGCTGATGTGAACATGGCCTCTGGAGGCTCAAGTGTCATAGAAGAATCCATGGTGAGTTTTGTAGGTTGTTATCCGTGAAATTTTGACTTAACGAGTCCTCTATGTTTAGTTTACCGCCATGTCCTCGATGTCTAGTCCCGATATCTTCACCGACTCACAAATGCCGCAATTCCCCGCAATAGAACAGTCTACTCCTTGGAACGCTTCCAGTGGTACAGGGGCAGGGACTGATCCCAACATATATGCCAACAGTCTTTTCGATTCATCGAACAATGCTGCTGATCCAAACAACTACGCGAACCTCGCGCTGATGGCTGCTCCACCAGACGCGAACGGCTACCATACAGAATCGGGCTTCCAACTACTACCTACGGGCTGGCCGCCGAATCTCCCTCGCCCAGACGTTACTCGCCACCTGTACGTTGTCCATTCTTAGCATCAATAACCATCAATGACCACGTTTACGTAGCGTTCATGCCTTCTTCGCTTTCTATGTCAATGCTGGCCGCCTATTCCACGGTCCCACCTTCCTCTCATCCCTAGACTTACCTCCTACCGACCACCGCTTTCCCTCGAAATCAGTGTTACACGCGATATGCGCCGTCGGAAGCATGTATACTGCCAACGTCGAACCAACACCTATACATACCAGCCAGCACTTCCCTTGTAAGTTGTATGATGCGGCAAAGGCAGCATGGCTCATTGCAGTCTGATTAGATGAAATATTCTCTGGGCGGTGGCGCAAACTGGCTATACGGCCTGACTCGTTCGCTGAACATCATATCAAGCTTGCGAGGGAGCACTTGGAGTCAGATATCGACCTTGGAGAGCGGATGCTTGAGGGCATTCAATGTAACGCGACGTTGACTGTAACCTATACCTTGTTTGACAAGGCTCGCATTTTTAGGTCAGGTCCTAATCACCTGGTTCAATCTGAACCAGGGAAGGTGAGGTCATGATCATCACTTTCTGAAAGCGATGGCTTACCTGCATTGAGTAGATGGTCGGAGGTAGGCTCAGCAATCAACATAAACGCTCAGAAGTACACCTGGATAACTGACGTCCATTGTATAGGCATATCTTTGCTCAGGCATCAATTTACGCTATGCTGTCGCCGTGGGATTGAATCGTGCTCCTCGGTTCAAGATGACCGCGGCGAGAAGATTCTCTTGGCCAAACATGGAGAACTTTTACCACCTCCGCAATCGGCAATAGAAGTAGAGAATCGACGAAACATCTTTTGGATAGGTACGGAGCGCTTCATATCATTGGCTATCGAAGCTCAGTTTACGCTGCCGTCAGCATACGCTCTCGAGCGTATACACTCGAGCGGGAATAGCTTCGCGCTCGAGCTGGATGACCACGACATCTGTCAGATGCTTCCTCTCAAAGGAGATCAGTTCGAACTAGGGGTACGTCTACTATGACCCGCATTACTGAGGACGTACATCCGACTGACAGCTCAAACAGACAAGTGTGGCTGATGAAGATCGCCAATGGTCGCACACGCCGGACATTCTCCTCACGAACCCGCCGGAAAAGACCGACTCGTTCGTCCTATACATCAAGGCGACGATGCTCCTGTCACGTGTGAAGGTATTCAACAACAGATTCAAGAGCTTGCACTATGCCGGTGACCCGGCGTACTGCTCGCGATCCGACAGTCCGAAGAACCTCGAGGACCGCTTCGATCCGCGGGACACGGCTGCGTTCCAAGAGCTAGATAACCTGGTGCTGTCGTTCAAGGCGGCTTTCCCTGCACACCTCAAGGACCCGGTGCAAGATGGGATGGTGGATCCACACCTCTACGCCGCTTGCGTTGCTCCTCATCTGTACGTCCTCAATGCAATTAGCGCGACCCATGATGGATTATGAGTCTAACTCTTCGCAGTGCCATGATCGTACTTCACGATCCTCACGCCCGAATCGGGGACCCAGCATGCCGATCCTCATACCACGTCTTCAAAGCAGCCCATGCTATTCTTGATTACGTGTATGCACTAGGCGCGACAAGCTACGACCTGTCTCTGTTGGACAACATACCTCTGGTGCGCGTTCTGAGTTACATTGTGGTCTGGCGCTTCGCTGATGGGCCGTGTAGCTTGCCTGGAATATGGCGGGAAGAGCCCTGATCGAATATCTGAAGGCTGCCATAGATCGGAACGACTTCGACCAAATTATGGTGATACATTCCGAGATCTGCTTCGTTCAGTGAGCTTCAGGATTATCCTCGTGTCATAACCACCACTAACAAGTTGCCTAATTCCTAGCGGTATGCTGGCAAGGGCGGGAGAGCGGCTGCCCTGCGCTTGTAGGTCATTGTTTGCAGAGTGTCGAGACTCACTGACTGAACCTACATTGTAGATCGCTTCAAGAAGGTCATGTATGACACGCTAGCGCAGATGTGTGGCGAGCAGTTCGTCGAGCCCCTACCCGAGCACTCGTACCATAAGGGCGGCTACGTCAACCCTTCCGAGATGTCGCTCCTGGACCCTGTGCCATCTATCGCCCCTCTTTTAACTGCTACGGCAATAACGTATCCGAAAGGTCCGTGACCTCCGTAGAATGTGCGAGCACGAACTTTTGGCGCTAATTTGGGGCTTCGGCAGATTCACCGATGCTGTACGCCCAATGTGCGTAAATAGTGAGGTCTATTGTCATTTGAGATGTCTGCAATACCAGAAATGTGCGCTGGCCGATGGAAGGGATTTGCATTGGTCGTGTGAGATGTCAAAATGTCGGTAAAGCTCTGCCCTAGTCCTGTGAGAGGTTATACGTTTCCTGTTTCCACCGAGCGACAAAACAAAACACTGTAAGGCTATCACTAAGTCACCGCGTACATGGGCCTGTTTTGTAGCCTGGACACACCAGTTAATGCTTGTCAGCAGACAGTGAGACCTACCGCAACACTGGATAGCTCATCGGTGAAGCAGGTGTGGTCTCCATTGTCGATTCCGAACCAAGTATTGAAGACAGTCGCCGATATCTATGTTCTTAGGTGGATGGCGACGGAGGCGTAAAGTTGGTTAGTGCAATGAGGTCACTTGCGACCGGATGGCTCGGTGTCCGGCCCTCCGTCGTGTCACTGATGCCATTCCTCATGAACTCGTCCAATCTGGATGTCGTCAATGAGTATCATCCAGTTCGCATGTTACTGCTGGCAGCGAGATTATGCGCAAGCGCGCAGCTAACACATTCAGTAGAAGCATATCCGACTTCCTGGTAGAGATAGTGCCTCAAACCTCCGATTATATGGCCCGGAGTGATACTTTATTGGTGGCGTGCGCATAATAATGACATGACATTCACGATATTGTACAGTTATGGATACAGGATACAGGATACACGGGCATTGACATGACATGGCATAAGGAGGATCATAACGTGGGCGTCGGTAAGTATGTGTGGCGGCTAGATCTTCTTAGGTCGGACACTGTCAAGTCGCCCCAATAGTTCAAAGTAGTTCAATTTCCTAGAAGCGTCGGCGACACGGCGTGAGTGATGCATCTCGGCTCTACAGGTATGTAATGCTGCCACTCACTTCCAAGAGCTTCTCTAGGACTTGGCCTGCAGTCGGCTCAGTGAACCACTCGGCATAGACGTACATTTCGGTATGAGTTTTCTGTCCAGGTCCGTGATGCTTGAAGATTGCTGCCAAGTACCTGTTACCAGTGCCCAGCCTTGTCTTCAGGATATGGCCGTTCATGGCAGAGGTGTTCAGTCCGTGGCACTTGGACCAGAGGTCGTACCAAGACATGTGTCCAGCAAGTTTGCTCTCGTCCAGACCGCCGACGACGCCCCTGAGCTTCTCCTTGATTGAATTCTATGAATGTTGACAACGCTCAATGAGATTGAAGCCATTGGAACGCCACATGGTGAAGCAGGAAAGCTTACATTGATGTCCATGTTCCCTCCCGGCATTGTGCTATTTGGTTTGAAGCAGAGTGTAAGGGCAAATGCGGGTAATGAAGATTCGGATGGCCTTCAGAGGCGAGTGTAGTGCGAAGGGATGGAATGAATTGTCTGTCCTGTCGAAAAAGGTAGCCATTTTATAACGCAGACCAGCGTCAACTCTGCGGTGACTGCGAGCAATATGGGCCCAAGACAGTGACTTACCTTTCAAGACATCTTGTCCTGGAGTGGCGGCAAAATACCAGCATCAGCGAGTGAACAGCATCCCAGCACAGCCATGGATCTCCTGGAGTATGTGGAAAGGATAGGGGAATCGTTTGGAGCCATGTCATATCCTAGGATGACAATACAACTCCGCATCTATATAACCAAAAACAGTCAGCGTCGTGCAGCCAAGACTGCACTACCACTTACTTTGTCAAGCTCCTTGTGTCTAGCCAGCAGCATTCAGCATTTCTAGTTTGTTAGCGATGTATTATTTTACCGCCGCTCGCCACACAAATAACGGTTGCGATAGATAGCACTTCAAGTCGGGACAAGTGCCCACGTCAGGAGTTCTTTCAGATTGGATCTAGGTACGAGGATGAGGATTCCCTTGTAGAACAAACCTGTGATAGTAGTCTAGGAGTGATCCACGCGCAGGCAGCATGGCTGTAGATTCAACCGCCACATTCGCAGCTGTCACAGGATTAACAATTGTGGCGAACGGCCAAAGTGGCGCACTATTGTGGACAAGAAGATATTGTCCATAGCTTCCTAGTATAACATAACGGAGTGCTAGAAAAACTGCAATGACTCCAATCGTCAGACTCAGGGAGGACAATTATGGTAGCCGTCCAGTACTTACTACTTAGTAGTAGTCACAGTACTCAGCTGGCTGCCATGAGACTATTGTCCATCGTAGATAGGTTGACGTGATTCTAGAGCCGCCACTAGAGCAGTCGTGTCCTCGTCTTTCTGTTTGATTGGAACAGCCCTGCCTTGTGCAACCCTGCGGCGGTGTCGTCCTGTATACGTGCAGTTGCGAGACGTAAACTGAGACTGCCTCTTTCGGAAGGCATGACAGCCAACCAAACAAGAGACAACAAAGCTGTGCCAGCGTTTATTCACATCCGCGTCAACTTGACATCGTATATATACAGGAAATCAAGGGGACTAGCCTACCCTACCAACTTTCCGCACAACCTCGCCCTATCCACCCAATACACCCCAGCCCACCCACAACAATGTCGCACCTTCCTTGGTACCTCGCAAGAGCTCCCCGCTCCAAGTTGACCTCACTGGCTCTGGGTCAGTGAGCGCCACAGTTGTCCACCCCTTCCCTCACAAGAACTGCCAGGTGGTCGTCGCTCGACTGGATGTTATGCACCCGCCTGCCATTTGCGCTTTGAAGATAGGCTCACTATTCGTGCTCAAGATATACGACCCTCGTTTCTATCCACGTGCATTCACCGATCCTGCCGCATGGTCTTACGCTACAGAGCGGGAGGCTTTCTCGCGCCACCAAGGGCAATTCACAGAGGACAGGTTCTACGCTATTGGAGGATATTCCGGGCCCGACCTCGATGTCGCCACTCCCGTTGATTGGGAAGAGTTCTATTTTTGCGCATGGCTTGCGTTTGGGACTGTGAGCTCCAGGCCTACAACCGCATTCGCTCCCTTCAGGGATCAGGCGTTCCGGTGCTTTACGGGCACGGTCGTCTAAATCTTTCCAGGGCAGATCCGAAACGAGCCGTCCACCCTCATGTGATCCTCGTAGAATATATCGAGGACGCAACGCCGCTCGACAAGATCTCCCCAAGGCTGCTGACCCGACCTCTCGTCCAGTCCCTCCTGACGACCATGCGAAGGCTGGTGGAATTGGGAGTCAGCCACGGGGACCTGAATTATGGGAACTACCTGGTGACACCAGCTCACAAGCCCACGCGCGCCGTCATCCTCGACTTTGGAGACTGCATCTTTCGGATGCCCGAGTACACTGACGAGGAGTGGCGGGAGGTACTTATGGAGAATATGGCAGTGAGGGAGACAATGAGGAAGATTGTCGTGCTGTTCGAGAAGGCGGGACTGCCTGTGCCGGAGGAATGCAAGAATTTGAAGGATATTCGGTACTAAATAATATGATACTTTGGGGAATTTTTAAACTACTTCGATTGCTATGTGTAGTACAAGCTGAAAACTCAACGTGTTTGCTGTAACGGACATGGGATGTTCAGCGACATCATGTGCGGAGCAGGGTACTTTAAATACATACTATCGAGCGATCCTGATAGTGACGCCCCAAAAGACGTTTTATGCACGACAGACTTATCACATCGGCGAGCAGCTTGGCGTAGGGGAATTTATCTGTAGCATCTGCAATGCGTGAAAATAAATGGTCCTGAGGCGTTCACTAAGTACTATGTTGAACTACAGCACTTGCTATTTCTGGACAGGCAAGTCTCAGCCAAACAACAACAAATAGTTGCCGCTCTTCGTTGAACGCGCTTCGAACGCTGCAACGTTCCGTCTTGTCCTTCGGGAGCTCAGCGACTATGGCTCATCTACCAGCATACTTGCAGCAAGGCTCAGAGCTCCAGATCGACCTCGCCACGTCTATCTCACTCAGGGCCACGGTGGTTCGCCCCTTCCCTCACAGGAATTGCCAAGTGCTCGTCGCACAGCTGAATTCCAAGGACCCACCCACTGGCAGCGATCTGGCCGTGGGCTCGCTCTTTGTTCTCAAGATGTACGACCCTCGCTTCTATCGACGGCCTTTCGAAGACGACCCAGCATGGTCTTACGCGGCAGAGCAGGAGGCCTTCGTGCGCCACAAGGGGGATTTCAATCAAGAAGAGTTTGATGCATACATGCGCCGTCGTCCTCGTGGCCCCGGCAGCAGAGACGAGGATGATTCAGACACACCCGCTGACTGGGAAGAATACTTTTACCTGCGCATCGCTTCCTTCTGGGACTGTGAAGTCCTCGCATACAATTGCCTCGGTCCCCTTCAGGGATCGGGCGTCCCAAGATGCTATGGGCACGGCCGCCTAAATCTCTCCAAAACGGACCCGCTGCGGGCCCTCCATCCTCATGCACTTTTGCTAGAGTTTGTTGAGGATGCTGCGCCGCTCGCCACGATCTCCCCAGAGATGTTGACTCGTCCTCTCATCCGCTCGCTGCTGACAACCATGCGGAGGCTGGCGGAGTTGGGGGTCAATAACGGGGACCTGAACGACGGAAATTACCTCGTGGCACCAGCTCACAAACCCACGCGTGCCCTTATGATTGACTTCGGGGACTGCTACATCCGGGACTCTGGCGAAACCGACGAGGAATGGCGGCTTCGGATCCGCGAGAACTGGGCAGTGAAGTACACGATGAAGAGGATTGGCAGGCTGTTCACGGAGGCAGGGCTACCTGAGCCTGAGGAATGCAAGAATTGGAAGACGCACGAAGGTGATCTAGCATTGCCACAATGGTCCCCGTTGACATAGATATTATTCTAACCACATGCTGTAATCACTACTCACTCCGCATGTCCTACTGTCCGACACTTGGCCATATCCACGATTGTCGCTGTACAGTTATTCTATACGTTCATGCTTGTAACCCTTCCTTTCTAGCTCTCATGTTGGACCCGAGTGGAACGAACCGTCCGTTGTCATGGCGGTGACTTGAGTAAAATTCGCAGCACACGCTGGCTTTGCGAGTCCAAATGCTTTGATCTGTGCCTGTAATGAAGCCCGTACAAAGTTGGATACATGCTCCGTCACAACCATCAGTTCATCCGTATCGCGGGCCGGGGCATATGTCAGGTACCTTAAAGGCCATCGCAAGGTGAACAGGACACGGGACTGAGCCACTACACATGCCATGAGGCGCGGACGCACACACCATCATGCAGGCAGGCACACAATAGAGATGACTGACTTATGAGCGTTGGTGGTGCTTCTCATGATCGGCCGATGTTATCGTATATGCATCACCGCCAGCTACAACCATTGTCCTCATGTTTGTAACGTGTTGAAGAGATTTTCGGCAGGTGTTTCTACACATTTATTTCGGCAGCGGCTCCCAGGTCCGGGGCCAGGGATTTGCTAACAATACTCACATCGGAAGGCATCCATTGGATTGAGAATTGGTGCCATTGAAATTTGCCCATGGCCCCGTAGATCTTGTTTGTTCCTTCTAGCATAGCGTATGAATCAACATGGATAACACGAAGATCGAAATGACGAATGTACCAAGGGAGTGCACGTTAAACTCGCGAGATCAGCCGCACGGAGCGACTATCCGGCGGCACATTTCCGAACGTCCCCCTACACAAAGGACTTTTGAAGGTCAATGCGAAAAATGTCAGAGCACATGTAGCAGCCACCTTGACCCATCAAGACACTCGTTGATAGGTTGGGTAGCACAGTGAAGCTGTTCAGCTATATGGTGAGATGAGATGCCCAAACGATGCTCACTTAGATGACAGGCTTGTTGGCTGTAGTGGATTTCCACGTTGCCCCCACACGACATACTGAACAGTCTGAACTTGGCAGAAACCTAGAAGTGGGCCGCCAACCGACAAGGGCGACACCTCGTGGTAACGCGTCAAAATCTTTCAAGTTCTGTTTGTCACCGGTGATGGACAGAACTTGAAAGATTTTGAGATGGCCATCCGTGACCTGTGATGGTATGAGATGCTGTGTATAGCCCCTGCATGGTGAAAGAAACGAGGCCGCGCAGCTCTTCTGTCCCAGACTCAAGGGGATGACTCGGAAGCTGCGGTCCGGCCACAATCTTGAGCTTATCCACGACGAAAGAGAGGCCCTCGCAGCGGCCCTGAACGCGATCGTGATCGAGAGAAGCAGGGGCAGTGTGATGCAAAGCATATTCACCTGCGGTCGTTCGTCCTGGCGCTAGAGGGACCGTCGCATGGCCAAGGACGGTAACATCACACCTGGAAGGAGGATAGGCGGCATCCAACGATCGTCGCACGGCATCCTCCTAGCACTAAGCGTCAGCATTAGCACTAGGTTTAGCATGGGATACGTAACTAAACCAAGTAAAGGGATATTCGCATGCGGGCCTGTGGCTGCGTCGTGGAAGAAGCAAGGGCAGCGCTCAGGCGGCGCGGGTTGAGCTTATACTTACGTGAGCTTGTTCACGGAAGCCGACGGCGACACTTGCAAAGCAAGTTGCTCCATGGTCGACCACATCGCGCCGGCCCTCTTTGTCTTGCACCCGCTGCTTTCCTAAGTCTTCCGGGCTTGGCAGCGGGCTGCCAATGGCACTTTTTCCGGCAAACCCACAAGTGTAAGCTGCGTAATGTCTGGCCGTCAAATTTAACAGAAAAACATCGGAGGACATCGGGAGTTTTCTATGAAGTGCTCACCATGATGAGCAACACAAAGGAATGGAAGCGAGCACACATAACTTACAATCCACATGCAACCCTAATATCATGGCGGTCTGAGGGTGACCAAAATGTTACTAATACAGCACAGAGTCAAGTCCTGCAAAGTATCCAGCATCATGATGCATGCCACCATGGCCTGATAGCAGTTACGCTAAAACTTCGTCTAACCACCCAGGCTGCAGCGGGCAGAGGCCATAGTGATTGGCAAGGGTAAACCCTCTATGCTCAGAGGGCAACCCTTACCCTTACCCTTCAATACCCTTACCCTCATGAAGGGTAAGGGTTGAGGGTTACCTTTCAAACCCTTGCCAAAATAGGCTGAAAATGGTGCTTTAAGTGCCTTTCCCCACTTATAATGTCAGTCTTCTATTTGAGTTGCTTACATTGGTATAAAAGCACTTACAATACTTGCAGCCCTCTCTAGCAATATGCCTAGCACTTGAATACAGACCCCTGCCAGACAAGGGTTAACTTTCCTCAACCCTTACCCTTACCCTCCGTACCCTTACCCTTAACCCTTGGAGAGTTTGCAAACCCCTGCCTATCACTAGGAAGCCAATGCGCTGGTCGGGAAGCTGAACCTTTTAGCTTGACAAAATGCTGAAGACTTCTTGGCACTCACCAGCTGTACGCAAAAGTAGCTCCAGGTTCGACCGAACTCTATGAACAATTGCTGCCTCGTGAGTCTACTTGAGTCAGAGGGAACTTGCGAATAATTGAAGTCAACCCGGACGATGCGGTTGTTGGGTAACACTAGGATATTCCTTCCAAGCCGGATCGCCATGAAGAACGTGAGCAGAATGGATGTTGTATAATTCTCGGAGGGCGGCATCAGCAAGTTTGTCGTTAACATTGTCGGCAGTAATTGGTGTTGCATCTGGGAAATATTCGAGTAGGAGTGCTCGGCGGCTGATGCACTGAGCATGCTCTGAGGTGGCATGCTGCGTTGGACGCACCAGGTAGGGTAGCAATGGCCTCCAGATGCTGCGCTGTGAGCTCGAGCCATCCAAAGCACTTCGGCACAGAGCCCTTGTTACAGATACTGTGGTGCACCAGATGAGCATATGCATCTCTTTCCAGTTTGAATCTATCTGCAAGGAGCATCACTGGCGCATCTGGGTCATCGAAATCCGTGTTCTCAACCTGGTCAGGCTTGCATGAAGGAAACTGCACATCATCCTCAAATACATTTTGCAGTCCTGAGGGTACATAGAACAAGGCGGACATACAATTTTCATTAGCTGGACCTCACAGCCAACGCGCATCAGCAAAACCGTGGAGGCGCTGATGAACTTTGATAAAGCTTTATCAGGGCTCGTCAGGGCCATTAGGGGCGTCAGTCTCAGCCAGCTCGTCAAGCGCTCTCAGACCTGTTCAGCACCTCTCGCAAGTTTGGGCTTCCTCAAGCAATCCACAAGCATTAGGGATGTCAGAATCATGGTGCATACTTTAGTTTCGGCACTGGGACAACGTAGAATAATGGTAAATAAAAAAAAACTAAAGGAACATGGCTCCTATGGGGCTCGAACCCAGGCGTCTAATCCTTTATCAGTACTTGTCAAACGGCGTCAGGGCTGTCAGGCGTCAGTGCTCCACTCTTTTACTGATGCGGGCAGTCACCAACACATTCTTCCCATGCTTGCTGATTTGGTCTAGGAATACGACATCCTGAGGTAATGTTGCTTCCCTCAAAGGTGGCGGGACTTCGTAGGCAGTGAACGGTAGAGGTGCAACCAGCAAACTGTGATCTGCAAAGCTGAAGGGATTCGTTCCATATGTCATGCGCGAAAGAGTTGATGCCTGATCCCTTTGCCATGTCCAGAGTCTCTGCTGCAAAGGATTTCGGAGTGTGGTAGTTCCAGCTCAAGTCTTTGTACATAGACAAGTTGAACAGAGGAGGCTTTGTGCTGAACAGATTTTGCTCTGGATAGTATCACAAAACTCTAATACTCACCTGCTAGGAATGCTTTGAGGGGTTGGGGAGAGCAGGGACTTTGAGTAAAGCGAGTAGAGGAGATATGAATCAACGATGTGTTGAGTCTGGTGTATTAGCCCTCAGACCAGCCTCTTTATATACACGTGTAGAGGACCCCAGACACTATCTAAGACCTTCAATACCATGTGCTGACTGATACAGTCAGATGATCCATGACTAAGGCTCTAGAGCACACCGCCGCTCTAACTTCCTTATCAGATCTGACCTAGCTATCATGCTAACATCAACACTATCTAGATGTCCTAATCTAGCTACTGTACACTACCAGTACACGATGTCATAGTGACCTCATAGTGAGGTCATAGTCTAGAACGAATCCAGAACTGAGTCCATGATCCTATGTCCGTATGAGGCATATCCCCGATAACCATGCATCCGTCGCATGGCCAACTGATCAGCATCTTGTAACGCTGTTGTGACAACTGGGTAACGTGTCCCGTGACTTGATGTTACACTCTAAGCGCTGTAGACTAGCGCTGAGGGAAATTTATGACATTACCCCCTCCTCAGGTTCGAGCTCCATTGAGAATTTTCCGATTTATCGTAGTCCGATTACTTCAATGTCCACATCCGCAATCCGTTCGATGATAAGCTGGGCCACCTGATCGCCAATTTGAACTTCAAAGTCGATGTCGCTGGTGTTTACAAGGGTTACTTGTATCTCGTCTTTGTAGTCGCGGTCGATCACTTTGGTGATTGCTTCAACTCTTTCGTTTGGAAAGTCGGGTTGCAAGACATAATTCGGCCACAAGTTCCACTCGGTAATTGAACTTTAATGCCAATAGGCACTGTTGTTCTCGAGTTGGATTTAACTGTATGTTTCTGATAGGCATGCAGCGTAAGTCCGGCTGCTTCTTCGGAGATTCTGTAGGAGTTTGACTGCCAATGAGTTCGACTTGAAGCGTAGAGTCCCGTCAGTAGTAGTACAGTGTGACGTCTTCTTCGAACTCAACCGTTCGTGCGGCTTGTCGGTTCAGCTTGAGGTAGTCTTGAACACTTGCTTAGCGTTCTTGACGTTGTCCTCATTTTCCCAAGCGACTTCATTGCATCCGAATCCTTTCCATCGAACCAGATATTGAGTTTTCTTACCGCGTTTGCTGTGTTGCAAGATCTTCTCAACTTCCTATTCTTCCTGTCCTTTAACCATGACCGGCACAAGTGGTTTCTGTCCTGGTATGGAAGGATCGTTATAAGTGGCTAGCTTGCTGGCGTGGAGTACCGGATGCATAGCTCGGTAGCGATGGCATTTTAACCTGGGCGACAGCGGACAACTGTTCGATGATTTCGAGCGGTCCCTCATACCGTGGGTTCAATGCACACTCCGTAGTCTGGTAATTCCGTAGGTTGATAAGTACTTTGTCTCCAACTTTGAACGGCACGTTCTGACGCCTTGGTCGTAGTACCATTTCATACGCTTCAGCTAAGGCGAGCAGCTTTCGCCTCGCTCTTTGGGCTTTCTATGTCGCTGTTTCATGATGTCATTAAGGTCTATGCTTTTGACCTGCTTGACTAGTGTAGGACCAGCTCGAAGATGTGGACCGTATTCCAAAAGAATAGTGTCTCCTTGGTTCCTTCGTGCCCGGTTATTGCACGCGAACTCCGCTGTACTCAACAATGTAGACCAGTTATCAAGGTTGTAGTCCACATAGCACCGAAGATACTGTTTCAGAATCTGATTCACACGTTTGGTTTGACCGTCCGTCTGCGGATGATATGCCGTAGACATTGCCGAGTTGATACCAAGTAGCTTGCACCATTGCTTGAATAGTTCCGCTGCAAACTGAGTTCCCCGATCTGATATGATCTGAAGCGGCAGCCCGTGTAAGGGGTACACTCTGTCATACAATAGTTGTGACAGGTCGCATGCCGAAAACTCATTTGTGATTGCATAGAAGTGCGCTTGCTTGATAAGTCGACATACGACAACACGATAGCGTTGTAACCATGTGACTCTGGTAACTGAGTGATGAGATCGATTGTAATGATTTCCCATGGCCCATGAGGCACAGGGTTCGGCATTAATGGTTCATAAAGCTGCTGTGGGCGATTTTTCATCCGCTGACACATATCACAACTTGTAACATAGTTCTTGACAAATATTGACATGCCCGGCCACCAATAGTTTCTAGAGACTAGTTCATACGTTTTCCACCTGCCGGTGTCCGGCTGATGGTAAGTCGTGATGGATTTGTACAATTTGTCATCTTTAAATGATCATCTGTTGATGTAGGGATATAGATCTTGCCACGGAACAGTAGTAATCCGTTCTCGTAGTTCCATTCCTTGAGGCTTTTTCCAAACTCTCTAAGTCCTGACTTCAATAATGACTTGTAGCCTTTCGTAACATCATCTGATAGCAATGCTTCCTTGACCTTAATTAGGATTTGGTCATCGTTAACAGGCGCTTCATGGGAAGCCTCGACAGCCCGGGATGGCTAAATATTCCGGTTTGAGCAAAATTTGGTCTCTGTCGAGCTTTACCCCTCCTCATAATCTAGCCTCCCTGGACAGAGGGTCTTCAGCTTGCATTGTCTTTCCAGGCTTGTGATGTAGTGAATAGTTGAATCACGTGAGGTACAAAGCCCATCGCGCTTGTCTCTGTGTCAACTTTTGGGCCGTTCTGAAGTAAGTCAGATTCTAATGATCTGACCATACTTCAAACTTTTCCAGATGTCCCTCCAAGTAGTGTCTGTACTCTTCCAATGCTCTTATGATTGCGAGCAACTCTTTGTCGTAAATCTCATAATTACGTTCGTATACGGAGTGACTTCAATGGAAGGCTACGGGATGCCACATTTCGTCAGCAGGATCCAGTTGCGACAGCACTGCACCGATTGCAAAGTCACTTGCATCAGTTGACAATCTGAATGGGTTTTCATCATCCCGGAATATGTAGTATGGGTGCTGAAGTGAAGGCCGTTTTCAACGCCTCAATGCCACTTGTTGGTCAGCTTCCCAAACCCAAGGTTGATCTTTCTTCGTTAGATCTGCGAGTGGCCTGGCTAACTTGGCGAAGTCTTTAATAAACCTGCGATAGAAGTTCGCAAAGCCTAAGAAAGCCTGGAACATGTTTGACCTTTGTAGGTACTGGCCACTCAAGAACTCCTGACACCTTTGCAGGATCCATCGCAACGCTGTTTTTGAGATAATCATGCCGATAGTCAATCCGGTCTTTCGAAGAAACATTTCTCTGCTTTTGCGTATAGATCATTGTCGTAAGCCTTTTCAGCACTTCTTTGACAAGTTTACGGTGTTCCTTTAAATCATTGCCAAAGATCAAGATATCGTCTAAATACACCATGACTTGTCCTTGCCGAATCAAGTCGCCTAAGATGTCATTCATCATGGCCTGGAATGTAGCTGGTGCATTGGAGAATCCGAAATACATGACCGTTGCCTCAAATAAGCCCCGCTTGGTGATAAAAGCCGTTTTCCACTCATCCCCCTCACAGATTCGGACGTTATTATAGCCCCACCGGAGGTCAATCTTAGAAAAGATGGATGCCCGCGACAGCGAGTCGATTAGGTCAGCAATCCTTGGGATTGGGTAGCGGTTCTTCACGGTGATCTCATTGAGTGCGCGGTAGTCCATACACGGACGCAATCCGTCGTGCTTTTGACAAAGAAAAATTGCGCCGCGAACTGGCGATTTGGAAGGTCGAATGTAACCTTTCCGTAGTTCTTCATCGATCCATTCATCCAAAGAATGTCGTTCTTGGGAGACAGCAGGTAGATTTTAGCCGCTTGGGAAGGGAGGTACCTTTCACAAAGTCAATCGATGATCGTACGCCTTGCGTACCGGCATTCGCTCTGATTTTGCTTGGAGAACACGTCGCCGTACTCGTAACCATTCCGGCACGTGTGACTTCCATTTGACGGTATCCTCGTCATCGGAGTCGCCCAATTCCTCGATCCATGTCCTTATCGTCAACATGGCCAGCGATAACTTCTGCTTGTGAGCTACGTTGGTGACATCAATGTCCACCCAGTTGATATATGGATTATCCGTATCCTCGTCTCCAAAATTGTCCAGGAGGATTCCCACGGAAGATCCGACTGAGTTGAAGCTCGTCGGTTTCAGCTTCACTGACTCGTGGTTTTACGGGCTTGATCGGTAAGACAGCTCAGGACATCTGGTGAACTCCATTTCCCCATTTTCCCAGTCAATCTCGGGCTATGCCGTACAAGAAGTTGTATCCAATCATCATGTCTTTGTCTCCTAACTGTGTGACATACGTATACAGGTAGACTTGTGACCACCGATTTGAACATAAGCTCGGACATATTCACGAATTTGTCCTGCTTAGTTTGAGTTCCGCCTGCATTGGTCACATCGACCTATGCAGAATGTGCCATACAATTAGTTACCAGATGATTTCTTTCAACGAACGATTTGTCAATGAAGTTTGTTGTGGCGCCTGAGTCTACTAAAGCCTCGGCCTGCACTTTATGACCATACACCCAAAGCGTTACTGGAAGTCTAAAAGAACGTTTCTTATTGTGAGCTATGCTAGTTACACAAGATTCCAGTACTACTTTGTCCAATTCTAACTCGGAGCCGACAGAGGGTGCATCATCCCCGGAATGTAAATCGCAGGCATTAGCCTCTACATTCCCTCGGGAAAATCCATTTGAGTCCGGCGATTAACCCATCGCGAGTCTGCTTGGGCCCGCCCGAGACTCATCACTTGTCTCAGGTGGCTTCCATTGCGGCAAGCTCGATTCGCTTCAGCTCACGAATGCTCGCTGAGTTGACTTCGATGTTATCGGGGGTGGCATTGTCGTTGTCATCGCCCATAGAGTTTAATAACTCCATGAGTCGGTTCTTGAAGGAGGGCTTGCCCTTGCCTTTCGAGTTCGAGTTTTCACCAAAGCCAGAAGCACCGCTGCCCTGACTCTTGTTGCCGTAGTTGTTGCCGGAGGACGACGGAGTCAACGAAAAACCTTTGCCTTGGTTGGCATTTTTGAGTTATTGAAACAGTCATTCGTGTTGTGAGTTTTGGCACGCGAGCTTTTACCCTTACCGGAGCAGATCTGGCAGAACTTGCGTTTTGCCAGACGTTTTCTGCCTGGTTGGTTTCTTTCACCTTGCCCTTGCCTTTACCCTTGGACTGCTCGTTCGCCTCCGCCGTGTTCTTATTACCATTGTTGTTACCAAATACCGAGCTCTTGGAACGATCTGGGTAGAGTTCCTTGTACAGCTGCAACAGCATATCGGAGTGTACTTTTCCCATTGCTTGGGTTCGTTACTGCTGATTGTCAAATGATCATCGACTGGCGCATGTCCTGAGGCAGGACTGCTTTGATCTTGTTGATGTGCAGCTTGTCTTGGTACTCCACGATCCGGCCAGAGTCTTGTACTTCTCCGTATTGGATGAAGTCCTTGGCCAGATCCTTGTTGTTCCAGAGCGTGTCGAGTTCGTTGGCACCTTGCTTTTCGTCGCGCTGACCGTAAATCCCTTGCATCTCCTTGACAAAGTCGTTCCATGTGCCGATAGGCTGGTTGTTCCGCAACTTGTCCGTATAGGACTTATATATGTCGCGGCAGTGCCACGGAGACGACCGAGGAGAGGACAATGCGCTGCTTGTCCGTTGCAATCTGCATATGCTTGCAGTAGAGCGTGATGTGGTTCAACCACTCCTCGAGGCTGTTTTTTGAGCCATCGAAGGTGGAGGGATCAGGCATCTTTGGGATGCGTCCACCACCGGAACCTCCATCTGCAGGGATTTTGTCGACTTGGGCCTTATAGGCCTCAACGGTAGACCTGTAAGCTTCCACAAGCTTTTCCAGAGATCGAATCTTCGTGGCTTGCTCGAGAGCTGTGTTCTTCAGCTCCTCAATCCGGTGCTGCTGGTCATCAGTTGCTTCGTAGGTTGTCATACGCACGGTTGAAGTGCCCTGTCATGTCGGTGACATGTCCTTGCACAAAGTCCGTGCTGATTCAAACAGACTGAGAGAAAGCATTCTGCGCTATGTGGAGAATTGCTGCCAACTGTGCATCGCTGAAGCGAGCAGAGTTGGTGTCGATATTATGCAGGAGGCTGCTACGGTCGGCAAGGACCTCTGCAGTGCGGTCAGGGACAAAGTTGGTGAAAGAAGACATTTCTGCTCTTCATATTAGTGTCAATTGTTTTTAATAAAACTTCGAACACAATAGTTGGTTTGGTTGTTATATGCCAGCCAGTTATTTTGAGTCAGAAATGCAGAGTTTAATTTAAGCAGCCTTCGGGATGGTTACATCGAGTGCTGCTAGCTGCATACAGACTACTGCAAATCTACTGTTCAGGTCCGTAAATGAGACCTTGCCAATACATTTTAATAATCCCGCCAACTCTCTCCACTGTTTATTACCCCACTTCTGTCCCAGCGAGTCCAGATTTTTGTAGACGTTCTGGAACTCGTCGTACCAACCCCACAGCTTGTTCCGAATCTCCTCAGGCACCCGCACCCTTCGGGCGTGACCGGGTGTCCTGCAATGAGTCCTCTTTGCGGAGTTTCTCAAGACCGGCCGAAGCGACTCTCACCTCGAGCATCGGTTAGAGCTCGTTGGAGCGCTTGAGTAGCTTGGTTCATCGAAACCGAAGCTTGGCTGGGGGTGGCTTAGGGACCTGGTACTCCCTCGCGAGGTGCGAGTCGTTCGATGAGTGGTGGCGAGGGGTCGGAGAGGCGGCGAGCAGCTCCTTTCGACGCTGCTTCATGACAGCATAGCTCTCAATGCACTTCAGCAACGAGTTGGCCTATGCTTCCTGGCAAAGCCATTCGCACTCTCGGAGAGTTAGGGTACGAACGAGGTGGCTTGTGCTTCGGGTTGTAAACCTTGCGTGGGCTTACAAACGTTGGCGTATTTGGCTCAAATCTCCTTTGAAGGAGAGATGCGTTTGCGAAGGCCCAAAGGCTCGTTCTTCGCGTAAGTGGGGAATGCAGGGGGACTTTAGGCATGGTTATAACAACGGTAATCAGTACTGGTCTCTATTTCAGCAGACACGGTACAGAAAATGGTGAAAACGGACAGAATGACCTGTTGAGGTCGTGCGGTCTTGATGCGTACAATCGGTAGTGTCGACGACGGCCTAGTTTCTCTTACTAGGTCCGGAGGTACCAACTCAATCAAGAGCGGTATGGGGGTCTCTGACACGGTTCCAGCTGTGCAGCAAAGGTTTTCGAGCCAATATTACATTGACTCTATGCTCACCCAAACTGGTTTGCTGTCAACACCCGAAGGCTCATAGCTGTAACTACCCAAAGGTAAGTCACGCCAGAATGTTGCTCTCACGCTATACAGCGCAGCGAGCACCTCTTTACAGCCTGAGGATTGGCATGAAGATTAGCATGCTGCCATAATGGCAGCCCACAGCCTAAGCCATGGTGCTTCTCAACGATACAGAGCATAGCCCCTGACGGCGACTAGCTCATAGCCTTAGTTCTTTGCAGAACAGTGGCAAGATCCCCAGAACCCATATAGCAACAGTGTTCATTTCGACGCACTGTGCATAACGATATGTACGCTGCACAACACTGCAACAAAGGTCTTGCTCGTTGCCCTTGACAGCAACAATGAGCAGTGGAGAAGACTCAACAAACTATCACAAAACTCTAATACTCACCTGCTAGGAATGCTTGAAGGGGTTGGGGAGAGCAGGGGACTTTGAGTAAAGCGAGTAGAGGAGATATAAATCAACAATGTTGTTGAGTCTGGGGTCTTAGCCCTCAGACCAGCCTCTTTATATACACGTGTAGAGGGACCCCAGACACTATCTAAGACCTTCAATACCATGTGCTGACTGATACAGTCAGATGATCCATGACTAAGGCTCTAGAGCACACTGCCGCTCTAACTTCCTTATCGGATCTGACCTAGCTATCATGCTAACATCAACACTATCTAGATGTCCTAATCTAGCTACTGTACACTACCAGTACACGATGTCATAGTGACCTCATAGTGAGGTCATAGTCTAGAACGAATCCAGAACTGAGTCCATGATCCTATGTCCGTATGAGGCATATCCCTGATAACCATGCGTCCGTCGCATGGCCAACTGATCAGCATCTTGTAACGCTGTTGTGACAACTGGGTAACGTGTCCCGTGACTTGATGTTACACTCTAAGCACTGTAGACTAGCGCTGAGGGAAATTTGTGACATGCTGGAGTCATGAAGCATAATATTGACATAATAGGGGTTCCTTAGAAGGAGACCGCGTAACGCTGACCAAGCCCTGCTGTCGGTCCATAGCCTGTGTAGGGCTTCCGGCCGATAAGCTCTTCATATGAGGGTAACAGTCCCTATGTGTATTTTCGCAGTGAGTCATCCCTCTTGTCTACAACCAGCTTTGAGGTAGCTGGTTTTTCCTTCGCAGATTGTCGGAGCGGAACGAGAACTACGTATGGCATCTTGCTAAATTTCTTCTACGCATCTATTCCCCAACCCAAGCGTCATGAGTCCGCAGCAATGCTGTACTGAAGCTACAGGAGCACAGGCCGGTGGCCGTTGAAGGAGCATATCCAAGTCCGCTTATTTTCAAGACGCCCACGTTGCCAGCAGCGCCGCATGAACACTACCACGGATGTCATTGGCTGGGTCCAGTTGAGCGCTGGTCAAACTGACAATGCTACCAGGTGAGGACAAGGAATCATAGCCACAAGACAGATTGCTCACGTTCTTTTGTTTTCCCAGACATATATAAGATGCAGTGCTACACAAGGTCGGCTACCCACCGTCAATTCCCGAAAGCCTATCTTATCCACTTCCTCTACACCCTGAGTCTCAAATCTCTTCGAGCTCACAAGAATGTTGCATCTCTCCTACCACTTAGAAAAGGCCGCAAGCTCGAGATCGACACCTCTGAAGGCAAACTGGATGTCACAGTAGTCCGCACCTTCGCCGGCACGGATACTTCGAATTTGAGTCCTGGCTGCACTTCCCGACTGTTGAGCATTATGTGCCCTTCGTGGTCACACTGGAATACAAGAAAGACGCAGACGCACAAGCTTATGGGCCATAATCTTCAACTGGGACTGGTGGCGGGACGTTCCAATGGTTCGCCTCCTGGGGAAGGACAGCGAGGATTACACAGGTGGCAACCATAGGACTCCAGGAATAATCGGACTGGATGTCTTATGAGCAGCTAGTATTGATCAAGCCCCGCTCCCTCCGCTTCGCCACCTTCCCTGCGATGGGAGTGACTCACCTATTCAACATTTTAATGCGAGCGCGTGCGTAATCGTACTCATTTGAACAATTGAAAGCGCTATGGCACTAGCTTACAGATGTCGGCGTCGGCCCCTCTGAATTCAAGGCTCGTTCTGGGTACACAATTGCACAGCATGGTAAGTCCTGATCTTCTGGCAATACATTTTTGCATAGAGATGCGACGTTCAAGTTGAACGTTGAACGGCAGCACTGGCTTTGAATCTGGACAGATGTGTCAAACAAACAATGACAAACAATTACCGCTGCAGCACATTTGAGGACGAGCACGTCTTCGAAAGGACTAATCTTGTCTGATTTCTTACTCTCTGCAGGCTGTGGTACAGTAGCACATCTCCGTGATGGTGCTTGTACGTTGACCTGGGCTGTAACTATCCCTTAGACTGTACTAGGTGAAAGGTTAGTTGGTAGCACTTACCGACTAGTTTTGGATGAATAGCATCATACAGACATCGCAGTTCGCAACTCTCGGAGTGCCTTCTTTGCAGGACTTTCTTCTGCGCAGTTTGCTGAACACATTCCGCAGTGAACGGTAATAAGGTTCAACGCAGGTATGGGTAAACCATCTGCGCTGTGCCACATTGTATCCAATACTAGTACATGACATGTAGCGGGATTACACCCGCACAGCAGCCCACTGTGACGCGTCCATTAGGCCAACACGAAGGCCAGCTAGTGTTTCCCCGATGCCGCAAGGCGGGCGGAACACAGCGCTCCGCGACCACCCACAACATGCGGCTTTCTTCTTGAGGCCTTGAGGCACGGATGCACCCGTTGCCACACAGCCAGGCACACAATAGAACTCAGATTTGCGTCGAATCCCCCTGATCGGATCGCGATACTGTATACGCACCACTACTGCCCTCATGTTTGCAACGTGCCCAGAGACGGTCCGTGGGCGCTCCTAGGACTTCATTTGGAAGACTGGCTCGTCAGATGTCCCTGAGTATCGTTTAATAACACTCACATTTGCCTAAACCAACTCAAAGCTTACAATAGACATAAGCCCGTCTCCGGTCTTGCGCTTCGGGCCTCCCGTCTGTTGCTTGCAGTACCATAGCTACATGATCATGCGTGAACCGGGTACTTACGTTCCATACCACGCGAGCCAGTATCGGACCTGATGAAAGAGATATAAGTTTGCGGATCGGTGGGGCGGAACAATCAACCAGCGGATTCTTGCGAGGTTGGCGCCAGTCCTTCCCACTTTCCGCAGATTTGTGGATGAGCACACTGAAGCCATGTCGAACATATCTGATGTTTATCAGCCGGTCAGACAAACCTGTAAACAATAGGCTGCATGACATGGGTCGGAGATATCGATATGACACTCACCGAAATAGAAAATATCGAAGATGAAGCCTGAGAAGGATCTCCGCAACACTTGCACATGACAACCCCGAGACTTAGCCAACCCGAACCAGCCAACAGCTCGTGGTGAGGAGCAGATCTCGAAAGGTTGTTTGTTGCCTATTGCACTGGGTAATCGCATGAGGACGATACGAGGTGGCACACAAACACCGATGTTGGGGAACATTCGGAGTAATACAACGTGCGATGAACTCCATCGCGGGGATGTCGCATCAGGGATACCGTGGTCCTGCACGAGCACATGAGACGGCGCGGTGGGAAACAGGAGATACACATACGGTTAAGGCTTGTACTTGTGAAGAGACTCTTTCGGCATAATAAGCTTCAAAACTGTCATGTCAGACTATCGGACCACACCGTTGCGCAGCGCGTAGTCACGCACTCCACAATGAACCTTCCGGAGTTGCGGGCGTGGCACGATTACGCGTACAACATCGCCTACAGGGATTCGCAAAAATCAGTGCTCTTCTGAGACCGGGAAAAGCTTGGACGTACGAGCGCAGTAGCCCACGAACAAGAATTATGCATTTTTGATATATGCGTGTTCTTTTGTTATCCTGTGAGCCTGGTATCGCTAGGTGGAAATGCATGCTGTGTGTAGTCCCTGCACGGACAAAAATGAGGCTGCGCAATCCTTCCGCCCCCAGCCTCAAGGGTGTAAAGCGGCCGCCCCGCCCCAACCTTGAGCTTATCCATGACGACGAGGCGGCCCTCCTAGTTGCCGCGAACGCGATCGTGATCGAGAGAAGCGGGGGTGGTGTGACGCAAAGTCACTGTGCATTGTCGCCCGTAGTAGTCGCTCATCCTGGCGCGCAAGGACCCGCGGCCGGATCGTCGTTCGGCCATATACGGGAGTATCACATTCAAGCTGGCAGGAGAATGGGCGATCGTTGCGGCAGCCTCCTGCACTAAGCGTCAGCATAAATCCATAATGCCAGGTATAGCATGGGACACGTAACTGAGCCGAGTAGAGGGATATTCGGATGCGGCTTGTGACTGCTTCGCGGTCCAGCGGAAGATGCAGGAACGGGCTCAGACGGCGCGGGTTGACGCTGAGCTCGTGCGTGAACTTGGCACGGAGGCCGACGGCGTATTCAAGTTAGTAAGGCAAGCCGCTCCACAGTCGGCCAGATTGCGCCGGCACTCTTGGCCTCAACTTTTCCTTGTGCTCGCTGCATTCCGAAGTCTTCGGGGCCTGGCAGCGTGCCGCTCATTTTGCCATTTCCGCGAGCAGAAGCTGCGCCATATTTGCCCGTCGAAGGCAACAAAAGAAGATCGGAGGGTGTTGGAAGGATCTTCTAGAAAACGCTCGCCATGCTGAGCATCCACGCAAGAGATGGAAGTGAATACACAGGACTTACACTGCACATGATACCCAAATATCCCGGCGCTCTGAGGGCGGCAACATAAGCGCCGGTGCACCGTCCAACTAATCGGGCAGGTCACGTAGAACCAAGCGCCAGGGTAGATGGCTATGACCCCGCCAGTGTTTGTGCCATATGCCGTGCAAGGCAGCACTATCCGGAAATATACGCATCAGCTTCTATCCCATAGTATGCGCGGGAAAACACCGGACACCTGTCATACACGCAGGGTGTGCGGTGGACTTCGATAAAATGTGGTGAAGGCGCAGGGACCACCCTGGATCCTGAGAATGCCCAAAACTAGCGGTCCGGCAGGGTTTGACATGAAGCCACAGGCCGAGAGCCACTGCAAGAATAGGCATATATGCAAGCTTGCAGATGGGGACCGCAGCTTAGTGCTGACTAATGTTTTGGTGTCTTCGAGTAGGGTCCTATCACATGGCTCGACTTGCCTCAGAGAGGCCACCTCTCTCGAGGAGACTTTGTCCTTATGGACCCCAGCTCCATTCTTCTGATTGAGACCATGTTCCTGCATTTCGCAATAAGCCAGAATCCAGCGCAGTGGTCCCACTAAGCGGCGATAACAAATCCGCAAGTCATGATTACTCACTGTCGTTGCTCTCATGCCACACCACCCATAGCCTTTAGGAGGTGGTAGACACAGCACTCAGAAGCGAGCCAGTTATGTTCTTGATGCATTTGATGACGAGAAAAATTTATCGCCGACTCAAAGGAGCACAAGCGGTTAGCCGCCACCTTCCACATTCGCGTCAACGCAGATACCGAGCTGTTCAGAGCGCGTCTTAGCTTCGGTGCCATGGCATATTTCTGCACTGTTTCAGCACCTCGCCGGAGGAGTACAAGAGTTATACTCTGCCCTGCTCATAGAACGAAATTAAGACCAGCACTAGCCGGCGGCCAGAGATTACACTGCGATTGTGCCCACCCTAAGCATTTGAAGACATTAATTCACGAGCCGAGTTCTAGGAACCTAATACACGCATTAAGATGCCTCAGCACTGAGTACTGAGAGCCCTTCCCGAAAAAGGTCGGCGCTACGCGGGAGAATGATATGGAAATGGGGGCTGCTCACTGTTACACGTGTATAGGCGGGTCAGAGTCATCGGTACCTGAACAGCGGCTCTTGCTGTGGTCCAGAACCTTTGGAAATTGGAAGGGTAGCCCCTGCGCAGAGCCTCCGCGCACCACGGGCGCGAACGCTAACGGTCGGCCGGTGCACTAAGTTCGCGGATGCGGGGTAGCGCAGCGCATGCTGCGGTGCTGCCCTGAGCTTCGACGGGCGCTGCGCGCCTTGACACGTCGTCAAGACGTGTCGAATCCAGGTCACACAGCTCAACACCGAGCAGACGAACATGCGAGCCGCTCCGACCGTTGGCCCAAAGCATCTGGATGGTCGCCGCCTCGTGTACTCGAGACTGTATTGTAGAACTGTATCAGGCCAGCCCTGGGGAAAAGACGAACAGTTTGTCAAAGAATGATGTCGGGTCTTTCGCACTCACGCCGTTGCATCAAACTCAACTCGCGAACGGATCCAAGGGGAATCCGTTCGGTCGTCGTGAGCAATGGTGTCTTGCTCATCAATACGATTGTAGTACACTATCAGGATGGCATTGCACGCGGATATGGCGGTACTCGGTGAACCCGCGACCTGATCTCAGTCTGGAGAGAGAATTTGAGTTCGAGTCAATTCATTCACAAACATAGTCCACATACAGCTAAGCGACGGTGGCGGGCCCTCCGGAGCACAGGAGTGGTGTGAGTGGGCCTTGTACCGGTGATACCTGTGCTCAATATAGGAGGTGCGGGAACGGTACTGGTTTGTAGACAGGAACGGCGCGTGAAGGAACATTGCCTCCCGACGCAACGGGGGCGCGGGACCGACTTAGGCAAGCGCCCTTCGGCAAGACCACGGCATCGATGTTGGTTGATGGGGAGCGGGCGCTTTGCACTGTCTCCTGTCAATCCAGTTCGATGTCTGTGCAAAGCTCGTCGTCACCCACCACGTCCCCCTGATGCTGGCCTGACCCTCTGCGGTCTAGTCCGCAGCGTCGTTTCATTTACACAAGAAAATTCAACAGGTAAGTCGCTTACAAAATCCATCTGACTGCCGAGGTTTACGACGCATATTCTAGGTTGCATCGCCTGTCACGCCTGCATTTCTCGCTTGGCGGAGCCGTACGAGTCACTCTCAAAGTCACAGTGGCACACGCTCTTGACTGGAGCTGACGGCCTGCGGGAGCGAGAGCTGAGAGAAGTTCGCCGTGACTGGAACAAAATCATATCAGGGTCACGTCCTCCGGAGGTACGTTGCTGTGCACTGATACCGCCTGTGCACTTGGCCTGACGGAGTCCTCCTAGCGCCCTCCTACCGAGCTTGAGGCTGCGCATGTCAAGACCCCTAATATCGCTTTTCCCAATCCGTCCCACATACACTCCTTCGCCCTCCCATTTGTACCGTACCGCCATGTCTCCGCCACAGGAGGAGGCGTATATAATTCCCGCCGTCCCTCACACCCACTTTCGCTTCATCACACCCCCGCATTCGCGTTCGCACTCACCTGCCGCCGCATTCGAGTCGCATATACTCGAAGACCACAACCACCAGAGCACACCACTACCACCACCGTCCCCGTTCACAATGTCCAGCAAGCGCGTTCACTGGGGCGACGAGCAGGCACGCACACCGTCGCCGGCACTGTCGACCGGTTCACAGCGGTCGTCAGTAGGCCCGACCACACCACCGGTAATTCCTACATACCTCCCTCACGTCGCGGTGCACCCTGCTCACCACTACGGTACACGCCTCGCGCCGACCGCTCCATACTTGAAGCAATATCCCCTTCCCGGTTCGCCCGGCTCCTTCTCAATGTCGTCCGACTCGTCCGGGGGCTCGCCATTGGGCCTGCGCGTTAATGACCTGCTTTCCTCGTCATTGCACCTGCACGCCTCGCTGCGGCCGTTCGAATGGGACATGCTCCAGGACCCCATGCAGGCCATGGCCGGCTCCGCCTACTCCAGCCAGTACGTCGTCCCCGCCGCGAAGCTCGCCGAGCCCGCCACCACGCCACCCGTCGCGGAGCTGCGCATCAAGGGCGAGTCCATGCCCTACACCGTCGTCGTCCGCCCGTCGCCGCACTACGGCAACATCTGCGTCACCGTCGGCGACGTCGTCCAGCAGCTGTACGAGAACATGCGGCTCAGCATGCCCGCCGCCGACGTCGAGCGCGCCGCGCGCTCCATCCCGAACTTTGCCCGCGACGCGACGCGCGCGTACGAGACCCGCTGCGCGATGTCGCCCGAACCGCGCGCACGAGGAGAAGCGCGGCCTCCGCCGCGTCGACTGCCTGCTCGGCCGCACGCGCTTCGGCGGCTTCAAGGTCGTGCGGGACAAGCCGGGCAGTGCCGAGCTGTCGCTCATGCTTGTGCTGCGGTGAGCGCGCCCCGCGTCGCCCCACGCCCGCCGACGCCTGTCTCTTCGCGCTGCGCGCATCAGTGATCCCCGTTGCCGTGCGCCCGCGGATCCCCCACAACCATCCCGCTTCTTGATGACCACTCATGCGTCACGACCCCTCCCCGGCTTAAGTTATGTAACGGACTCACGCATCACACGGAAACCCTATGACTATCGCACACTGTACCCATCATCACCGTCGCACACCACTTGTAGTTGATACCCCTCCAATTGTATCCATACCCATCCGTCTCCACAGCATACACCCAGTAGTCGTTTTTATCCCTTATTTCCAAAGTGTAACCGGACATGTTGTAATACTACTGTAGTGTGTTCCTCCCCTTGTACAGCCCATATGCATATGCATCGATCGTAACAATTCAGATATTGCTTAGGCGTTCAGATCAGCAATATGACCTTACTGGACCATAAATAAGCTAGAGGATGTTGGTCACTGACAGCAGGAGACTGCATGCCATGCTCTGTCCGCGTAGACACGCCATCACAATCACCAGCATCGTCAACCAGTCGGATCCCTCCAGTCCTCAGCCGTGCTCCTCAAAGTTCCGTGTGCCACGTGCGCCGTTGTCTGTTCTGTCGGTGCGCGAGCTTGCTTGAGTGTTCGGTAGGCGCGGCGAAGCCCGCCTATGAATCACGAAAAGTATAGCAGACCGGCATCCTGAAGTCGAGCAAGAGGTAATCCCCGAGTCGTTTCCTCTAAGTATCCGAGACTGTGCGGTATATATTTATGGCGTAGCATTCCGTCATACAAGCCGCAGCATTGAACAATCACTCCTAGTCTCCTCGAGGCAGACAACAACCACAGCGGGTCAACCTGAGCTTTGTGCTACGGATAACCACTTCTGGTCTGGACCATTCTTCTAGCGAAGGGGACCAGTAGCCAGCCAGTGGTCGCCAAGTATGACATCGGCAGATCATATACATATATTACCATCCAATTCAAGTTCGGACATATACAAAAATTGTATGCAACGCACTATACTGGACCACTTCAACACCAAACATCCCTCCAGTCCCTGCATTCCTCCGGTACAGGCAGTCCCGCATTCGCGAACAGCATGGAAATCTTCCTCATTGTCTCCTTCAGCGAGTGATTCTCCTTGAGCGCATCCCGCCACTCGTCGTCGGTTTCGCCAGGGTTCCTGGTGAGACAATTCCCAAAGTCGAGGACCACCGCCCGCGTGGGCTTGTGCGCCGGCGCCACCAAGTAATTCCCGTAGTTCAGGTCGCCGTGACTGACCCCCAGCTCCGACCCCATTCTCTGCATGGTGGTCAGGAGCGACTGGATGAGGGCCGAGTCAGTAGCTTCGGGTGGACAGTGTTGAGCGGCGCCGCGTCCTCGATGTACTCTATGAGAATCGCATGAGGGTGAAGGGCTCGTGCTGGGTCATGTTTGGAAAGATTGAGGTGCCCGTGCCCGTAGAAAATTGGGACACCCGACCCCTGAAGGGGTCTGATGCGGTTGTAAGAGGCGACTTCGCAGTCCCAATAGGCGGCCATACGCTGAAAGTAGAAGTCTTCCCAGTCGACGGCAGTTGCGTCGTCGTGGGGTGGGCCGAGCGCCTCATAGAAATTGTAGAATCTGTCGTATGAAAATTGGCCCTTGTGGCGCGAGAAGGCTTCCCGCTCTGCGGCGTAAGACCACGCGGGACACTCGTAGTGACGCGGATAGAACCGAGGGTCGTACATCTTGAGGACGAATAGTGATCCAACCTGTAAGTTACAGCTGGCCGAGGGATGTTTAGAGATCAATCGAGCGACGACCACCTGGCAGTTCTTATGAGGGAAGGGATGAACCACCGTAACATTCCACTGGCCTAGAGCCAGCGAGATCAATCTGGAGTGCTGAGCCTGCCGTGAGGTACGATGGAAGGTGCGACATCGGTGGAGGTGAAATGCTGGTGGGGTTACGCTGGGTATGCGTTTGTCGCGGTCCACTGGCGGATCAAAGCTCGGTATGCCACGTGCGGCGTTCTCCGCTCCGTGGCGCGCATCGCGAGCTTGCTTCTTGCAATTGACGACGTTCATCGAATCTACCATGGCGCCGCCACCCACAACATCGGGACCTCTATCCTTCCTTGCTATCCAGAGCAAAATCCGTTCACCACGAAGCCTCCCCTGTTTAACTTGACTCCGTACAAAGACTTGAGCTGGAACTACCACACTCCGGAGTTCCTCGCGGCAGAGACTCTGGACATGGCGAGGGATCAGGTATCAACCCTTGCGCATGTCATATGAAACGAATCCCTTCAGCTTCGCAGATCACAGTTTGTTGGTTGCGCCTCTACCATTCACTGCCTACGAAGTCCCGCCACCTTTGAGGGAAGCGACATTGCCTCAGGATGTCGTATTCCAAGACCAAATCAGCAAGCATGGGAAGAATGTGTTGGTGACTGCCCATGTTGGCTGTGAGGTCCAGCTACTGAAAATTGTACGTCCACCTTGTTCTATGTACTCTCAGGACTGCAAAATGTATTTGAGGATGATGTGCAGTTTCCTTCCCGCAAGCTCGACCAGGTTGAGAACACAGATTTCAACGACCCAGATGCACTAGCAATGCTCCTTATGTATAGGTTCGAGCTGGAACGAGACGCATATGCTCATCTGGTACTCCGCAGTATCTGTGACAAGGGCTCTGTGCTGAAGTGCTTTGGATGGCTCGAGCTCACAGCGCAGCATCTAGAGGCCATTGCTACCCTACCTGGTGCATCTGACGCAGCACGCCACCTCAGAGCATGCTCAGTGCATCAGCCGCCGAGAGCCCTCCTACTCGAATATTTCCCAGATGCAACACCAATCACTGTCAACAATGTTAACAACAAACTTGCTGATGCCGCCCTCCAGGAATTATACAACATCCATTCTGCTCATGTTCTTCATGGCAATCCGCTTGGAAGGAATATCCTAGTGTTACCCAATGACTGCGTTGTCCAGGTTGACTTCAATCACTTGCAAGTCCCCTCTGACTCAAGTAGACTCACGAGGCAGCAATTGTTCATAGAGTTCGGTCGAACCTGGAGCTACTTTTACATACAGCTGGTGAGTGCCAAGAAGTCTTTGGCATTCTGTCAAGCTAAAAGGTGCAGCTTCCCGACCAACACATTGGCTTCTGCCTGCTGCAGCCTGGGTGGTTAGACGAAGTTTTAGCGCAACTGCTATCAGGCCGTGGTGGCATGCATCATGATGCTGGATATTTTGCAGGACTTGACTCTGTGCTGTATTAGTAACATTTTGGTCACTTTCAGACTGCCGTGATATTAGGGGTTCATGTGGATTGTAAGTTATGTGTGCTCACTTCCATTCCTTTGTGGTGCTCATCATGGTGAGCACTTTCTAGAAAAATTCTAGTGTGGCCCCAGTCGGGTTCTGAACTGTGGTTTGAACCTTGAACCTTGAACCGAACTGATGGTTCAATCCGGGTCAGGTCCAGTTTGTGAACCTGTAAACTCGGTTTGGTTCTGAGTTCAACAAATAAGTGAGCTTAGTGAACTGTGTTCAAACTGAACTGAACCTTTGTGAACCAAAACCTGAAGGTAGCTCTGTGACTGCAGGAAATAGTGAAGAAAGTGCAAAGAAAGTGTGAAAACGTGAGCAAATGTGCTTAATTGAACATAATTGCCTTATTTGGGCTGCCGTATTGTGCCGAGAATGGGTGCTTGCTTGTTCATCGCGAAGTGAGCGCACTGTTCATGTCAACACTCTCGTTTGCAAGGGTGAGTATTGGCTTGTAAAGTGAGTAAACATTTATTTTAAATATACGTGCACACTTAGACTACAGGGGAGGACAGGGATCACAATGCATGGTCCATGTACAGCTCAGCAATGACCATATGCGGCAACTTGCCGGTTCCTCAGTTCGAACCGGTTCATGAACCTGAACCTAACCATATGAACCAGTTCATAAAAAGGTAATGGTCCCGTTCGGTTTTCAGTTCAGGTTCACTACTTACTGCTTGGTTCAGGTTCGAGTTCTGCTGACGGAGGTCAAAGACCGGACCAAACCGGACCGCAGCCACACTAGAAAATTCCCGATGTCCTCCGATGTTTTTCTGTTAAATTTGATGGCCAGACATTACGCAGCTTACACTTGTGGGTTCGCCGAAAAAGTGCCATTGGCAGCTAGTGATAGGCAGGGGTTTGCAAACCCTCCAAGGGTTAAGGGTAAGGGTACAGAGGGTAAGGGTAAGGGTTGAGGAAAGTTAACCCTTGTCTGGCAGGGGTCTTTATTCAAGCACTAGGCATATTGCTAGAGAGGGCTGCAAGTGTTGTAAGTGCTTTCTATACCAATGCAAGCCACTCAAATAGAAGACTGACATTATAAGTAAGTGGGGAAAGGCACTTAAAGCACCATTTTCAGCCTATTTTGGCAAGGGTGTGAAGGGTAGCCCTCAACCCTTACCCTTCATGAGGGTAAGGGTATTGGAGGTAAGGGTAAGGGTTGCCCTCTGAGCATGGAGGGTTTACCCTTGCCAATCACTATTGGCAGCCCGCTGCCAAGCCCCGGAAGACTTCGGAAAGCAGCGAGCGCAAGACAAAGAGGGCCGGCGCGATGCGGTTGACCATAGAGCAACTTGCTTTGCAAGTGTACGCCATCGGCTTCTGTGAACAAGCTCACGTAAGTATAAGCTCAACCCGCACCACCTGAGCGCGTCCTTGCTTCTTCCATGACGCAGCTACAGGCCTGCATGCAAATATCCCTTTACTTGGTTTAGTTACATATCCCATGCTAAACCTAGTGCTAATGCTGACGCTTAGTGCTAGGAGGATGCCGTGCGACAATTGTTGGATGCCACCTATCCTCCTTCCAGTGTGATGTTACCGTCTTTGGCCGTGCTGACAGTCCCTACAGCGCCAGGACGAGTGACCGCGGGTGAATATGCTTTGCATCACACTGCCCTTGCTTCTCTCGATCACGATCGCGTTCAGGGGCCGCTGCGAGGGCCTCCCTTTCGTCGTGGATAAGCTCAAGATTGTGGCGGACTAGTGTTGCCGAAGTTCAGTTCAGTTCAGTTCAGGCCCATTTTGTCTGAACCAGAACCAGAACCAAGTGTTTAGTAGCCGAACCAGAACCGAACTGAACTGAACCAGCATGAACTGGTTTGGTCGGTTCAGTTCAGGGTTCGAACTGGTTCGAACCATTGAACCATGTATATATCTGCTTTACTCTGTCAAATCAGTATAATTGCAATGGTAAATGATAATAGAGTTATATATTGACATCTAGAAGGGTTTGTATAGTGCAAAGCCTTATATTATGACGTTTTGAAGCTCAGTGTCTGATAGAGGCTGCCAGTTGCCATTTTTGGCAGCTATTGATGGCATCATGTATACACCAAAACATAAGCAGAGCAACATTTGGTGCTCAGTTTACAACTACAATAATGAAAAAATAGTTTAGACATGCTACAGTAAGTAAGTTCATGTACTTTTCTCTATGAATCCCAGTATAAATACACTACATAACATGTACATGGTTCATGGTTCGAACCAGTTTGAACTTGGTTCGGGGTGTGACAGCCATGCCCCAAACCAAAAACCGAACCAAGTTACCTAGAGGCCGAACCAGAACTGAACCAAACTGAACCACATGGTTCGGTTCATTGGTTCTGGTTCTGAACCACCGAACCGAAATGAACTTTGGCAACACTATGGCGGACCGCAGCTTCCGAGTCATTCCCTTGAGTCTGGAACAGGAGAGCTGCGTGGCCTCGTTTCTTTCACCGTGCAGGGGCTATACACAGCATCTCATACCATCACACGTCACGGATGGCCATCTCGAAATCTTTTCAAGTTCTGTCCGTCACCGGTGACGAACAGAACTTGAAAAGATTTTGACGCGTTACCACGAGGTGTCGCCCTTGTCGGTTGGCGGCCCACTTCTAGGTTTCTGCCAAGTTCAGACTGTTCGGTATGTCGTGTGGGGGCAATGTGGAAATCCACTACAGCCAACAAGCCTGTCATCTAAGTGAGCATCATTCGGGCATCTCATCTCAACGTATAGCGGAACAGCTTCACTGTGCTACCCAACCTATCAACGAGTGTCTTGATGGGTCAAGGTGGCTGCTACAGTTCGCGGACAACCAAAGTCAACAATTTTGACGCCCGCTCCGAGGGTGGAATTATCTTGGCGCTCAACTTTACCGGAAAGTCCCTTTGACCTCAGAAATGTCTTCTTTGAGTGTATAGGAACCGAATGGTATGAGCAGAATTCCTTAATTTTTACATTTTACAAAAAATGTACCTGAAAATTTGGCCGGACCCCCGAAAATTGAAGCTTAAATCACGTAAAAATGCGCAAAATAATCCTCTCGTTGATCCGAGTCTGATGCCGTTGAGTGCTAGAAATTCTATCGAGCGGTTCCCGAGTACTAAAATAGTAATTTCATCCAAGTTTCCAGTCAGATTTGGACCTAAAACATCAGAATTCCATCATAGCTTGCTCGAGCATGCTCTTTCCTATCAGACTCAGAGCCAGGGTGGGTTTTCGGACTCAGGAAGGCACTGACTTAGCACTACAGCCACCGTATGAAGCGGTGAAATTGGCCAAAAATTTGGCGGCGCCCCATTTTCTCGTGGGAAAAACTTCGGAGGTGCGTTTTGAGCTCCTTTCATCTTCCTGAGTCTGATTCCGGCGCTTGGTTTGGGCTAATTAATTCGCAATCCCGGGCGGCAAAGTTTGTTGGCTTTGGTTGTCCACAACTGTACATGTGCTCTGACATTTTCGCATTGACCTTCAAAAGTCCTTTGTGTAGGGGGACGTTCGGAAATGTGCCGCCGGATAGTCACTCCGTGCGGCTGATCTGCGAGTTTAACGTGCACTCCCTTGGTACATTCGTCATTTCGATCTTCGTGTTATCCACGTTGATTCATACGCTATGCTAGAAGGAACAAACAAGATCTACGGGGCCATGGGCAAATTTCAATGGCACCAATTCTCAATCCAATGGATGCCTTCCGATGTGAGTATTGTTAGCAAATCCCTGGGAGCCGCTGCCGAAATAAATGTGTAGAAACACCTGCCGAAAATCTCTTCAACACGTTACAAACATGAGGGACAATGGTTGTAGCTGGCGGTGATGCATATACGATAACATCGGCCGATCATGAGAAGCACCACCAACGCTCATAAGTCAGTCATCTCTATTGTGTGCCTGCCTGCATGATGGTAAGCTGCGCTCGGGATGGCTCGATATCCTTGTTGACAGCGAATCGCGAAGGCGGCGGCTAAACGCGCTTGTGCTCCTTTGAGTCTGCTGTTATATTTTCGTCATTGAATGCGCCAAGAAATTGGACCAGTTCACCTTTGAGTGCTGTGTATACCTCCCCAAGAAGGCTATGGGTAGTGTGACGTGAAAAACGACAGTGAGTATTTATGACTTCTGGATTTGTTATCGCCGGCTTAGCGGGACCGCTGCACCAGGTAATGACTTATTATAAATGTAGGAACATGATTTCAATCAGAAGAATGGAGGTGGAGCCCATACGGACGAGGTCTCCCCGAGAGAGGTAGTCTCTCTAGGACAAGTCGAGCTACGCGAATAGGACCCCGCTTGAAAACATCAAGGCATTGGTCAATACCAACCTGCGGTCCCCATCTGCAAAGGTTGCATATGTGCCTCTTTTTGGTAACGTCTCTCAGTCTATGGCTTAATGGAAAACCCCGTCAGACCGCTAGTTTTTGTCATTCTCCGGATCTAGGGTCCTCGCCTTTATCACAGTTTTATCGAAGTCCACAGCAGACCGTGTGTATATGACAGGTGCCCGGCCTTTGCCCGCAAATTCTGTGGCTTAGAAGCTGATGTATACATTTCCGGATGGTACAGTCTTGCACGGCATATGGCATGAACACTGGTGTGCTCATCGCCATCCACCCTGGCGCTTGGGTTCTACGTGACCTTCCCAATTAGTTGGCTGGTGCACCAGCGCCTGCGCGCCGCCCTCAGGGCCTCAGGCGCCGTGATATTTGGGTTTCATGTGCAGTGTAAGTCCTGTGTGCTCATTTCCACTTCTTGCGTGGGTGCTCAGCATGGCGAGGGTTTTCTAGAAGACCCCTGACGCTCTTCGATGTTCTTTGGTTATCTCCCACCGGCAACGATTGCGTAGCTTATACTCCCAGCGAAGACTTCGCTACGAGGCCCCGAAGACTTCGGAAAGCAGCGAGCACAAGATCAAGAGGGCCGGCGCAATATGGCCGGCTGTGGAGTGACTTGCCTTACCAACGTATGCTTTCGGCCTCCGTGCCAAGTTTGCTTAACCCGCGCCGTCTCCGCCCGTCCTTGCTTCTTCCACGAAGCAGTCACAAGCCCGCATACGAATATCCCTTTACTTGGCTCAGTTACGTGTCGCATGCTAAAATCTGGTGTTATCTATTTATGCCAACGCTTGGTGCTAGGAGGATGCCGCGACGCCGTCCATGCCCCTGCCAACTTGAATATGATGCTCTCGTATTTGGCCGCGCGACGATCCGGGTCCCTGCGCGTCAGAACGAGCGACCACGGGCGACAATGCACAGTGACTTTGCGTCACATCGCCCCCGCTTCTCTCGATCACGATCGCGTTCGCGGCAACTAGGAGGGCCGCCTCGTCGTCATGGATAAGCTCAAGGTTGTGACGGGGCCGCCGCTTTACACCCTTGAGGCTGGGGACGGAAGGATTGCGCGGCCTCATTTTTTCCGTGCAGGGACTACACGCAGCATGGATATCCACCTCGCGATACCAGGATCATAGGATGACAAACGAACACGCATATATCAAAAAGGCATAATCCTTATTTGTGTGCTACTACGCTTGCACGTCCAAGTATTTCCCCGTCTCAGAAGAACACTGATTTTTACGAACACCTGTAGGCGATGTTGTACGCGTAATCATGCCACGCCCGCAACTCCGGAAGGTTCATTGTGGAGTGCGTGACTACGCGCTGCGCAACGGTGTGGTTCGATAGTCTGACATGACAGTTTTGAAGCTTATTATGCCGAAAGAGTCTCTTCACAAGTACAAGCCTTAACCGTATGTGTATCTCCTGTTTCCCACCGCGCCGTCTCATGTGCTCGTGCAGGACCACGGTATCCCTGATGCGGCATCCCCGCGATGGAGTTCATCGCACGTTGTATTACTCCGAATGTTCCCCAACATCGGTGTTTGTGTGCCACCTCGTATCGTCCTCATGCGATTACCCAGTGCAATAGGCGACAAACAACCTTTCGAGATCTGCTCCTCACCACGAGCTGTCGGCTAGTTCGGGTTGGCTAAGTCTCGGGGTTGTCATGTGCAAGTGTTGCGGAGATCCTTCTCAGGCTTCATCTTCGATATTTTCTATTTCGGTGAGTGTCATATCGATATCTCCGGCCCATGTCATGCAGCCTATTGTTTACAGGTTTGTCTGACCGGTTGATAAACATCAGATATGTTCGACATGGCTTCAGTGTGCTCATCCACAAATCTGCGGAATGTTGAGTCAGATAGACGCCGTAAGCGCTCTGCTCACATCTTCTCTATTGTTCTACCAGGTTCCACTATGACGATGTCTATTGTCTATTGTCCTGGTACCTATTTGTGTCTGTTTGTAGTACAGCCACCCAGTATTGTATATAAGGCAGCCCTCTGCGCCATACTCTAATAAGACTCTTACAACTCTCAACCCACTAACGTGTAACCAAACCAGCCTACAGGTGAGTAACCATCCTAGCTTCCTCTAGGCCTCGGTAGGAGTGTACGCCGCTGTATGCGCTGCACTTCTACAACGGAAAGTGGGAAGGACTGGCGCCAACCTCGCAAGAATCGGCTGGTTGATTGTTCGCCCCACCGATCCGCTAAACTTATATCTCTTTCATCAGGTCCGATACTGGCTCGCGTGGTATGGAACGTAAGTACCCGGTTCACGCATGATCATGTAGCTATGGTACTGCAAGCAACAGACGGGAGGCCCGAAGCGCAAGACCGGACGGGCTTATGTCTATTGTAGTCTTTGAGTTGGTTTAGGCAAATGTGAGTGCTATTAAACGATACTCAGGGACCTCTGACGAGCCAGTCTTCCAAATGAAGTCCTTATCATGAACTTCTGGGCGTCTCTAGGGTATTCTTTTCATTTCCATTATCTTCTACCTCTATCTATTGTTCTCTCATCGATACTTGTGGTTTCCGTATGTTTCTCTATTGTTCTGGATCGCTCTAGTACATACATGAGGATACCAGGTGGTACTGTACAGTTTAGGACTACACATGTATAAGTAGCTACCGTCTGCAACAGAGAAAGCCAGTCTCGAGCTGGTCTGTTCCCAGCTAGTTACTCGGAGACTGCACCACTATTTCCGTCCCCAGTTGAGAGCGTCAGCACCTGGTACAGTTGTACTAGTTGTTGCTGACATAAGCTCGAGACTATCCTACCCCTGCGACGATCTCTCGTTGCTC